>JAQQZT010000017.1:6150805-6170071 GCA_030068275.1 Clarias platycephalus
TCTTATCTGTCTGTCTGTCTGTCTGTCTGTCTGTCGGTCTATCTATCTATCTATCTATCTATCTATCTACAGATTATGTCTTGAAGACTTTCTCATAGTGAAAAGCTTAACAATACATCTATAATATATTTATTATAAGGCTAAGATTGTCATTCAAATCCTTGTAAGTTGCCATAAAAACCAATGCATTACTATAAACCCTCTTCCTGCCAAGTTTCATCAATTGTTCATTATTTTTGTATGTAATTACATAACTGTACAAGTCTCTGTATCTCTGGAATTAACAATGAACAATGAACCCAAATGGCATTTAGGTTTTTAATAAGAAATCCGCCCCTGATTTCCAAATGCCGGCTGTTCTTTTAGTCAAAATGGCGGAAAACAGTGTGTGATTTGGTTTTCTTTTGTTTAATATGTGTTTTTTATGGTTAATTTGGCAGCATTTTAATTTGAGTTCAAGCCTTAATTAATGTGGAACAAGCAAACCAATCTGGCATCCCTGCTCTGTCCCTGACCCTGATACTATCGGTGTCAAGATGACAGACCGAAAAAGACTATGTGTTTATGTTTGTGTGTGTTTGTGTGTGAATGATAATCCCTCTCACAGTTATCTGTTGCTCTCCACAGCGAACCTCACAGGACACACTGAGAAAGTTGGCATGGAGAACTTTGAACTTCTCAAAGTGCTCGGCACCGGAGGTGAGAAACCAGGCCAGATTGCCGCTCAAACATTCCTCCGCTAGTGATTATTTCCTCTTGCTCGCCTGCAGTCTTTCTGTTTTGGCTGGCGAGGTCATTATAACGCTTTGTGCTGAGAATTGAAACCGCGTCGGTCGGAGCCGGTGGCCTTCTGGAGCTCTGTAACGGCTCGTGTCTTAATGAGATGCTAATCACAGAACAGATAGTGTTAATAACTGAGAGGGAAATTATTTTTATAGCAATTTGCACCATTATAGTTTTTTTTTATGAATATGGGTTTAAATCATATTAAGCCAATTATGAATTTGTTAGGATTACGTGTTTGTTTTATGTAAATATATACGGCAGGGTCACTGATATAAAAATATCACTATGTATTTTAGTATAATTATATGTTCAGTGACCCATTGTGTTTTAATTCTTTTAGTAATAGGCTTCACATATTGAAATGATTTAATGTTTAACATAGAGTGTAATCTGTGTAAAGGCAGCAGAAATGTACAGTATTTTAATTAGATTTGCTAAAATAGTTTATATGATAAATAACACTTATATTTTCAATACACGAGTTAGTGATGAAATATAACAGAAATGACAAATGGTTAATCATTTATCCTTCTCTTCCTTTCTATTTCTCTCTTTCTCTCTCTGTCTGTAATCCTCTGTCCTTTTTTTCCCCCCTCTGTCTTTCTGTCAGATTGTCTCTTGGCGCCTCTGTCCCTCTATCATTGTTATATCTCTGCTTCTTCTGCCTCTTGCTCTAATTCTCCCTCTTCCTCTGTTATATCCATCCATCCATCTATTCACTCTCTCTCTCTCCCGCTCCCGCTACAACATGTCAGTCTGTCCTCAGCTCTTATCTTGTATCTAGTTATTCACAAATACACTGAAACCACATCTCTCTCTTATTCTCCTTTTTACCAGCCTATGGAAAAGTCTTCCTGGTCCGGAAGATCAGTGGCCACGATGAAGGCAAACTTTATGCCATGAAGGTTAGTTTAATATTGCTCTTTCTGTCATTATACAAATATATATATATATATATACCTGTCCTGGACAAAACGAAACTTTCTGTTTGGATTTACATAAATAAATACTTTGAGTGGATATTAAATCTGCAGTGATTAATATGCTTCTGTTGTCAACAAGTCGTTTAACCCTAACTCATTTCTTAAGCAATCATTTCGGGAAGACGTGTCCCATAGTCATGGGGATGTTGTTACTAAGGATCAGAAAGGTCAAATTATTGTCCTGCAACAAGCAAACGAAATAAGTAATGGGATATTACTGGTGTTAGGTTATTAAGAACTGTCCAGTACGTCTTTAAAACCTGTCAACTTCACATACATGACCGTCGCTCGATGATCATTTAAGCTGACTCTATTCCAGAGTCACAGTTTAAGAGATGCACTCCTCATGCATACTGTCTACTGTACAAGCCTCTGGAGGCAGTGTTATAATCTGGTGTTGCTTCAGCTGGTTATATGGATCAGTGATAAAATAAAATGATTATGTGGACATAAAATGAAGTCAGCTGACGACCTGAATGACCAGTTTATCACATACAGAGTTTTACTTCCCTGATGGGGAAGAAGAGTTTTAACGGAGTGGTCTGACTGTCCCATCATCAATACAAGAACTCAACCAAAAAAATAAACTCAAATCAAGATGGAAGAGAAAGGTTGTGATGTTGCATAAGGTTGTTGAAACAATTCCATAATAAATGTGAAGCTTAAGCTACATGCAGGTCAACATAATATTAGTGTGTGCCTTTTTTATTTTTGGATCATTGCTTTTTTTTTTATTTTTATATATATATATAATTTTTTTTTTTTTTTTTTTTTTTTAAATCTGGCAGTGTGAAGCATTGTGTATGTAGTGAATAAAGATTGCTACAGTTCTTTGTTTACTTCACTTCTGGTGATTGAGCCATGTCAGGAAGGATGTTGAATTATGTAACAACAGGACTCTGTTGCTGACTGTAAGCACTGAAGACTTGGAAATGACACACAAGTACAGCGGATTGTGCTCAGAGATTGAACAGAGAAACAAGTCTGACCTGAGGCTTCTCTGAGATTGTGAGAGAGTTTCTCAAAAAAGAAATAAAAAAATGAATAAAAATAAGCACAAGCAGAACAAGATGGATAAGAAAAGGAAATTTCCAGTTTCAAGTTTATTTATCATGTGAAAAAAAGTGCCAGTGACAGCTGTACATCGAAATGCTTCCCTCTCTATATGATGCGGAAATCCTTCGAGTTGGAAAATACTAAATGATATGAATTGGCAGATTTATTGGGTTCTGGTTTAACCTCCACAGTCAGTTCAGTATGGCAACCCTGCGTTGTCTCTGAAACGCAAACCATTTATCCTTCATTCGTGAATGATGGTGCTAAACTTTTTTCTTAAATCATTTATCACAACTGATAAATAATTAAAATGTTATTCAATACAGTTTATTTTATACACTGATCATAATTTGCTTCAGAGGTTATACTTCATAAAAGCATAAGGTGAGTCAGAAGTTAGAAAAGTTTAACATGGCCTTGAAGTGAAAAAAATTATTGTTAAATGTAAAAGGAAAAAAATTCAGGGGGTTTTAATTGGATACTTATTATGTAAAGTACAGTATAGGGCAAATTTCTCACCAAAGCTTAAAATATCCTAAAATAGTAAAATACTTACCACACACGAGGTCGTGCTGTTGCTCTGGTCATCAGCACGTCCAATCATTGTACCGATCGTGTTCAGTTAACATGGTGAAAGTGGTTTTATGTTTTTACTGAGGTAGTTTAAATATAGCCAAAAGATAAGGAGAATAAACTACTGAGGTAGTTTAAATCCTATAAATCTCGTAAGTTTCTCCTTATATTTCCACTTGATTTGTAGGTTACAGAGGGATTTGGTATTCAGCCTTGTGTTAAAAGCTAGTTAGCTTTGTAGCTTGCGCTATGCCTAAATTAAACAACATGGAGGCACTTCTGAACAGCACACAAGGATTTATTAAGTAGACAAAGTGTTGTTTAAAATAACATAAGGTTATCAGATGTGTTTTCTTGCTAAACATCCATCCTTGACCGGTTTTGAATGTGGGTT
Organism: Clarias platycephalus; assembly: GCA_030068275.1. Taxonomy (NCBI): domain Eukaryota; kingdom Metazoa; phylum Chordata; class Actinopteri; order Siluriformes; family Clariidae; genus Clarias; species Clarias platycephalus. The sequence continues at coordinate 6,154,598 of JAQQZT010000017.1, forward strand.
TTGGCATGTAGCTGCACTCTCATCAGTATGGCGGACTGCACAAGACCCACTTTCACCCACACTTCAACCAACAGTTAATAAGTGTAATTAGTATAACTGTGTAGGATGCGGAGTGATGCATATTGTTAAACGTTCCAGTGCTGTTACTGTCCATTATCATCACTCGGGTGGGATGCTTCTCATCCAGTCATAACCAACTGTTGTAAAATGATTTGTGACATGTTAATGAGGTCAGTTTGAGACTATTGGAATAAACTTCACAGCTTTGTACCAGTCACGTCTGTGATTAGAGGATGACGTGGTATTTGAAATGTCCAGCGAGGATCAAGTCCCATCTTGTTCTGTATATAAATAGAAAGTTTGTTTTTCCGTCCAGGTTCTGAAGAAGGCAGCGATCGTTCAGAAAGCGAAGACTGCGGAGCACACGCGGACAGAGAGGCAGGTTCTTGAACACATTCGGCAGTCGCCTTTCTTGGTCACTCTGCACTACGCCTTCCAGACCCAGACCAAACTCCACCTTATCCTGGGTGAGAACTCTGCCTAATCCAGTTTAATGAAGGTTTATCAAAAACATTAAATATAGATTTCATTTATTTTAGTATTAAGCTTCCAATGAAATGTATTTATTGAATACTTTATTCATATTTATATACTTCAGTGCTTTTTAAATTCTTAAATCTGATTGGTCAGATGGTGTGAAACTTAAACGGGATATTTCTGTGTATTTATATCATTTGTACACTTTACCCTTACCATACATACTTTTAAAGGGCAGAGATTGTTTAAGTACTGAGTAAGTAACGCAAAAGAGGACAAAGGTTAAGTCAGTAAGACTGAGTCATCCATGAAAACTGCTGTTGTACCATACATTGTTGGTGTGTTTATACAGATTATGTGAGCGGAGGAGAGATGTTCACTCACCTTTACCAGCGCGACCACTTTTCTGAGGATGAGGTGCGAATCTACATAGGAGAAATCGTGCTCGCGCTGGAGCACTTGCACAAGGTGAGACATCCAGGATCTACTGGCATTTAAATTTGCTTCCCTTAGCAGTCGGAGAGCCGCGGCATTTCACAAAGCCAGCTGTTTCACTTCCCCTTAACGTATTTATAGGTGCGAATCTAATAACGCAGAAACCAGAAGCATGTTTTTACACTCCTCTGTTCTATTATAATCACTTTGTGTTTATGTCTTATGCTCTATTGTAACCATTCTATTATATATCGGATTGTACGTCTAATGTATGACACGCTGTACATTTGACGATTAGCGTAAACTGGATTAATGCGTCTGCTGGCGCTGTATCAGCTCCACTCTGTGTCTCTGATGTATTTCACATGCAGCTTGGCATCGTGTATCGGGACATTAAGCTGGAGAACATTTTGTTGGATAGCGACGGTCATGTAGTGCTCACAGATTTTGGCCTGAGTAAGGAGTTTTTGGAGGAGGAGGTGAGTATCTGTAATGTTCAGGAGAACTTCTGGTGTGATGCGCTTGGGTGAGGATGGAGTAGGTAATGGGCAATATACTGAAAAAAGGGTAGAAAACTTTTCAACAACTAGGAAAACTAATGGTCTGGCCTTAAATGGGAATTTCAGCTAGGGAATTATCTTAACCTCAGGCTGGAATTTAGTTGCTCATTTCTCCCCCTTTCCTCGAAAGGCATTTTGTGAGGCGTAAGAGGTTTTAATAGAGGGGTAGATTTAATTTTAATTTGGGGGAAGCCAAAAGCTTCGTGTTTTAAATTTTTTTTTATTGCACTGTGTTTATCTGACAGCAGAGGGCTCTAAAATGACAAACTGCTCCTTTAAGTCATTTCTAGTAGCAAAACTATTAAGCACAGCATAATAAGCACAAAAATTGCGTGTTTTATGAATTTTTGCATGCGCACGATCTTTTTTTTTTCTTTTTTCTTTCTTCCCCCAATTAAAAAATTCTCTTATAATGACTCGACTTGTGCTCTCCTGCGCTAACAGAAAGAGAGGACGTACTCATTCTGTGGCACCATTGAGTACATGGCCCCGGAAATCATCAGAGGAAAGACCGGCCATGGCAAGGTTAGAGCTCCTGATAATGTCTGCTTATTAGCTTGTCTTTTTTTATTTCCTTCCACTTTTCATTCATTCTTTCCTGCCCAATTGTGTGTGTATATACATCTTTCTTCCTTCTATCTATTTGCTTGTCTCTGTTTCCGTCTGTCCGCCTTCCTTTCCTCACTTCCTACTTTCCTTCTTTTATTCACTTCCTTTCTCACTTCCCTCATCGCTTCCTTCCTACCTTGATTCTTTTCTTCCATCCTTCTTTTTGCTTCCTTTGTTCCATCCTTCCTCCTTTTACTTACGTCCTTTGTTCCTTCTTTCGTACCGTCCTTCCTTCACTAATTTAATTCCATTTGACTTTTTACATTAATTAGTTCCTTTCATTTTCTTTCCTTCCTACCTTCTTTTACTCTCTTTTCTTCATTCCTTCATTCTGTCACATTTTCCTCCATTCATGTTTCCATCTTCCTGTTCATAATTATCCGTGCCGTTTCTGTCCTCTTGTGTCCGTAGTCAGTAGATTGGTGGAGTTTGGGGATCCTCATGTTCGAGTTGTTGACTGGTGCGTCCCCTTTCACCTTGGAGGGTGAGAGGAACTCGCAGAGCGAGGTGTCCAGGTGAGTCTCTCTCACACTTATTCTCTCACTCTCACACACACGCACACACACTTTCGCTCTACTATTTTCCTCACGTCCACTTCATCCATGCGCTGTAGTTCCACTCAGACTCCCCAGTGTTATTACACACTCCCTACTTTTCTCCCCCACACGCACACATACACTCACTCATTTATTCTGCCTTATTTTCCCTGTTCACTTTATAACATTATCCTTCATCCTCTGTATCCCATTCCATAATGCAGTAAAACCTCTAATGAATTTCTTTAGGAAGCACTTAGCTTAGCTTGTGGGGGACGTTTGATCCGTTTAGGGTTGCTGCCTTTCTCTCGCGTCTGCCTCTCTTGTTCCTTCTCTTCATCCTTCCCATTCGTCTGTCTCCCTCTCTCTCTCTCTCTCTCTCTCTCTCTCTCTCTGATTTAATCTCTCTAATTTCTCTAATTTAATCTCTGGACCTCTGATCGCTCTTCCAGGCGAATTCTACGCTGCGAGCCTCCTTTCCCGTCTATAATCGGGCCGGTGGCTCAGGACCTCATCAGGAAGCTCCTGGTTAAAGACCCACATAAGAGACTGGGGTCTGGGCCCCGAGGAGCCGAGGATATTAAAAGTCATCCTTTCTTCAAGGTAATGCACATCCCTCATTTCTTTTGTATTACGGTTGTGGTATTGTGGAGGTTTCGAACAGATTCAGTTTGAGATTATCCGCGGTTCTCGCTGTAGAGTTTGAATTGGGCCGATCTTGCGGCGAAGAAGGTCGCGAGCCCGTTCAAGCCAGAGCTGCGTAATGAGCTGGACGTGGGGAATTTTGCTGAGGAATTCACAGGCATGGAGCCGGTCTACTCCCCTGCTAGCACCCCGCCCAGCACTGACCGTCTCTTCCAGGTACAGGCACATCTTCCATTTTCTTTTTTTTTTTTTTTTTTTGCTCATTAATGATATCTTTTTATCTGGTAGTTATTTATAATCCTTATTTTAAATATTTTAAAGAGTTTTATTGTATTATAATAATTATATACTTTTATACAAATCGGTAAATAAACCAGTAAACAAGCAGAAAGAGAAAACATTAACTGAGATTGTATTTTATAACAGATATTTAAAAGTTAAATTGTTGTGCATGTTTGAGCTTATCACAGTTGCTGTTGATTATTTCGTAAAAAAAGGAGGAGCATAATTCTGATTAAATGGGGCAGCACAGATTTTGGTAAACTTTTAAAAGGTTTTAATTTTGACTTGTTTTAGTAAAAAAAGAAAAAAAAAGCTGCACTACTATTTTTTTTTTCTTCCTCTCAAACCTACAACCAAATCTAAATCTTACCGTAGCAAACAAAATTTGAATTAGCAATTACAAATGTATTTCTGTTTGATGTTTTTTTATTTTATTAATATTGACATATTTAATACACTCTGTCTGCAGCAAAATAAATAAATAAATGAAAACACCCCAATATCACCCCAGTGACCCCTTCCCAGACCAGACTGTTACTCCTAAGACCTGTTCTTTCACATCGCTGAAATATAATTTTTTTTTTTCTGTCCTTCTACCATCTTTGCTGATTGCAGGGCTACTCATTTGTAGCTCCATCCATCTTGTTCAACAAGAACGCAGTGATGGGAGATTTCTTAGACGCTCCAGTGAGCGTGGAGCGACCCGGCTCTGCTACGGTTCAGCGCAGCGCCATGTTAAAGGTACTGCATCGTATTAACACCCGTATTCTTAAAGGCAATGTAGGAATATGTGGAACCTGTCATCTGTACCATTCCTTTCTCAATGGTTGTTTTATTTTGAATTGTACAAGTCAAACCGGGACTTTTGATTGAATAACAGAAGACAATTATGAGAGTAAAATCTCAGTTTATTTCTCTATATAATCCCCGGCTACACGAATGCATTTATCATATTAGTGTTTCACTAGTGCTTGGATATTATCAAGGTTTCTTATAACGTCAGAGCCATTGCTTCATGGTTGAAACGCTGGGCCCCCCAGGAACTCCTTCAATGGCCCAAACATGTGGAAATAGCATGTAGCGAGGACAGGACTATTTGGGGACGTGGCAGTAACCGCAAGTGAAGTGAATGATGGTGTGTACACAGACAGACGCTCCTGTTCCACACGACAAGTTTATCCCCTGATTTTCAAGGATAAGGATGATTCCACTCACTGAATGTGAGGCTCCGAGCCACTTCAGCCTGGATCGTTATTCACTGATGTGTGGCCTTCTTTAAAAAAAAAAAACGCTTGCACCACTCGAATGTTTCACTACGGCTAAGAGTCTCATCATCGCACCGTGTCTCGAAGTCTCCTGTGAATGTCACTCGGAATTTACGCCTTCATTCATGAGAAATTTCTTCACTATTCCTGGTTTGTCTTAAAGCACCCTCATACGGGACATAAAGGGCAAGATGAGCATTCATGCAATAAATGTGCTTTTAATTTAAAACTTTTAATTACTTTTGAAATGAGTACAAAATTTTGGGACCCTTTATCTTAAAAGTTTATAAGTAATGTGTTCTCTACAACAGCAAAAATAGTAAAACTTGGTCATTTCCATGTCGTCTTTTTTTCTTTTTTTTCTTTCACCAAACTGACTACAAAAATGGCCAGAAAGTCTCATGTGCCCACAAGCATTGATTCAAGTTGTAGTTTCAGTTAGGGCTGTAGCTATCGAATATTTTAGTAATCGAATATTCTACCAAAAATGTAACCGATAAAATGTACTTTTGCTTAATTAAACAGCAATGTAAAATATATAAGAGAAACAAAGGTTAATTGGTTTTCTTTTTAGAAAAATCAACTTTTATTTTTTAAATGCATACGGCATTTTATCAAAACATTGTCATTAAGCTGTTCCTTATATTGTGAATAAAGTTGACTGAGATGAATTAAGTTCATTACAGTGCCATACATTCTTATTTTAAAGCCTTTTCTCAGATGCAAAAACAAAACGGTATTTCAAATGACTTTAATGACAAATGACTAAATAAACTAAGGCACACATTAAAATACATTTTCATATAATTTCATCGCTCCCTTCCATTTTGCAGCCCGCAACAGAACGCTCCCTCAAATCACAGCTAACTGTTTCCGCTTTGTGAGTGACATAAGCGCTTCTTCTTCTTCTGCCGGCGTCTTGCATCCGGAAGCATGCTGTGTCACGCCAAACAAATAATTGCGCAAAAAAATACAATGCAAGCTTTTAATATTAATTAAGAAGATTTTGCCTCGATCATTTTTGAGGAATCGGTTCAGCCCTAGTTTCAATCATTCAATCTTGTTTTTTTTCCCTTTCTTTCTCACTCTGGGTGAGGGAGGTGTCTTATAGAGCGCCACTAATTCTGGAGTCCTCGGGTAATTCTAATCCTCTATATCTGTTCAAGCACTTTTGAACTATTTTTTTCCCCTGCTCTTTCATAGGAGTCTCAGTTTTTCCTGCATTACGAGCTGTGTCTTCAGGAGCTACCACTGGGCGAGGGCAGCTTCTCCATCTGCAGGAGGTGCAGGCACAAGCAGACTGGCCAGGAGTATGCGGTTAAAATCATCAGCCGCAGGTGTGCAGAGCGACAGCTAAGTTTAGTGGGCAGAAAAACACATTCAAATGCAGCATAGATATAGTTAGTACGTTTTCAGATGGGAGTCTTAGTCTTTGCTTCAGTGTTCTTGGCTCTAGGCAGTTTCTGGGATTCTGAGTGGAAGCTTTTCTGCCCATGCATAAATAATAAACTGATATCTGTGGTCTTGCTGTAGGATGGAGGCCATGACTCAGCGGGAGATCGCCGCACTTCGACAGTGCGAATCTCATCCCAACATAGTCACCCTCCACGAGGTCTACACCGATCAGGTAATCGACACTCGCCTCGTCACTTCTTCCCGTGTCTCTCGAGGTCATTATTTACTCCTCATTGTCTACCCATCACTCCGTTCTCAGTTCCACACGTATATGGTCATGGAGCTGCTGCGTGGGGGTGAGCTGCTGGAGCGACTGAAGAAAAAGAAGCTGTTCGCCGAAGGGGAGGCCAGTCAGCTGATGAAGAGCCTGGTGTCGGCCGTCAGCTTCATGCACGAGGCCGGAGTCGTGCACCGAGACCTCAAGCCAGAGGTAAATATATGAAAGAATAAATAAATGGATAAGTGAAAGATGATGCACTGATGAGAGTTCTGATGTAACTTTAATACGGTGATAGGTGGAGAGGTAATGCACTTATAAAGGTAATGTAATAGACTCCGAGTTGTAGCGGTTATGAACTCATCCATTGTACACCACAAACGAGATCCTAATTGCTTTCTTTGCAGGAGAGAACAGTGCATTTGCATCTGATTTGCATGTAAATGCAGGAATTTGGTGTGTGTGTGTGTGCAGCGTTCGGCCCGAGTTAAACGCGTGTGGTCAGCAGTACAACAAACGGCTTAAGCCAGGGGCAAATAAGTGTTTAAAATAACACAAATTAAGAAATACAAGCATTTTACTCGACAACCTAAATGATCCATTATGGTGTTAAGGTATTCTTGTTTTATTTCTGCCTTTCTGCATAGGTCAATTAAATTCTAATTATAGGGTGCTTTTAACAGGATCAAAAGAATATTAGGGAAATGAGTATGAAACGTGTGAGGAAATTCGAAATCGAACAGATGAGCTGGCAGAGAGAGAGACGGTGGCTCTCAGGGAAAAACTCCCCGAGATGGCATTAGGAAGAAACCTTGACAGCAGAGGTGTTTAGGTATTACGTATTAAGTCCACTTTTATTATTGGAGGCTCAGGTACAGAATGTTTATAGGCATTTCAGGCCTGAACTTTTGAGCAACTGCAGTCACAAGTCATCAGAGAACAGCTGTCTGCATCAGCCGAGTCCAAGACCCTCTTCATGGTCAAGTGGAACAACGTGCATCCCAAGCAGACCGCCATGCCACGAGATCTCCAACCAGAAGCGGCGCACCAGGAGGAGACGGAGAGGTCCAGAGGGGTACAGGGCTTCTGGAGTACTGGCAGCTCAGGAGCACCATGTCTAACTCGACAGACAGAGAGAGACGGAACAGTTGGGTATAAGGTGAATGTATATTTAGTGCAGGGTGGAAGCAGGGACTCTGGCGACACAGACTGACAGCATAACTACAAGGGAGAGCGAAAAAAGAAACGCAGACATGAGGGCCGCCTGGGAAGAAAAGCAACCAGTCACCACACGGTCAAAACTGAAGATCTTGGACGTTGAGCTAAATTCTTCTCAATGAAGAAGTGAAACTTTATGATTTATTAATTATTACTTATTTATTAATAAATACAACGAATACAATACAAAAGATCATAAAGGGATTTTCACGGACATTATACCGTAAGTAAATTTTGAGTCGCCTGTTTTTTTTTTATTGCTTTCACACACACACACTGTACAGACCTTAAGGGTGAACATGCATCAGTTCTCCTTTAGAGCTGCTGAAGGTTGTGGTATCAAGTCCCGGGACTCGTTCTTCATTCTGATTTATGTCACATTTACTAATATATTCCAAACAGGCCACTTTGGTTGTTTTGGATGACACCTGACCTGACCTGATGAAAAAGGTTTTATCGATTGCAATCACCGCATTGCTCAATAATGTTAAATATGTTCCTCCTCCTCACCCCCCCCCTCCCATCTTTCCTCCTGCCGGCTCTCTTTCTCCATCCCTCTCTCAGAACGTCCTTTTTGCAGACGAAGCCGAAGACTCGTTGCTGAAAGTGATCGACTTCGGGTTTGCGCGCCTGTTTCCCGCAGGCAGCGCTCCTCTGCAGACGCCGTGCTTCACCCTGCAGTACGCTGCACCCGAACTCTTTCACAAATCCGGATACGACAAGGCATGCGACCTTTGGAGCCTTGGAGTCATCCTGGTGTGTGTTTTTATTTATTTATTTATTTATTTTTTGTGCATGAGATATATGAGTAGATGAGAGATTTGTCATTTTTAGTTTTTGTCTGTTTTAGTCTTTATTTCTTTTTCGACTGATGTATTGCATTTGAAATTATCCTTACATGTGAGAATTCCCGCTGTAACGTATAAAAAAATGTTTTTTGGTCAGTACACCATGCTGTCCGGACAAGTCCCATTCCAAAGTGAAAAGAAAGGAATGACCTCATCGCATGCTGCTGACATCATGCACAAGATTAAAGAAGGAGACTTCTCACTGGATGGCGAGGGCTGGAAAGGCGTGTCCGAGGAGGCCAAAGACCTAGTCAGAGGTAGATTCTCCAGCTATTCTCCACCTTATATTTTTCATTTATCTATAAATATTGATTATTTATTAAATATTTCCCATATAACTTCCTTATTTTTCAATACATTTTGTCCATCTGTCAACAAGCTTTCATATTCCCTCATTAAAAATGTTTTCGGCTGAGCTGTGAGACACGAATGCACTGCTGTCAATCTTTGTCACCATAGGCCTGCTTTCAGATGGTGCAAGATCAGGACTATAGCGAGGATGCTTTAAAACCTCAAAGCGAAGTTTTTGCAGAGCGTCGACAGTGTGGGCGGAAGTGTGTTAGACGTGCATCGCCATACAAGATCACGACGCCCTTGGATAGCAGCTTTCTGCATTTAATCCAAAGTTTAGGAGGCAGCTTTTCAATAAGCGTCTCATTGTAACGAGTACTGTTTACTGTTGAACCGTTTTCCTGATAATGGCGCTTGAAATCTCAGAAAACTGTAAGCATTGATGAATCAGCGGATGGTTGACTTTTAAACTTTTTCTTCATCGGCGATTGAGGATGTTTCTGTTCCATACTGTTGTTTACTCTCAGGCTCATCGCGATGAATTCGTGTCTCATCACCAGTCGTGATTCTCTTTAAGAAACTTTCACGTTCCTTCCTTCAGAGGATCAGTTCGAATTTTGTTTCCAGATATTCAAACACTTCTGTTTCTGCTCTTCCGTACCAGTTACACCCTCAGACCACAAGAAAACGAACCACTGCATGCCGCTTTTATTTCGTGCAAATCACAAGTGGGGCATTAATTTTAGCTCGCACCGCGGTTACAAATGAACCGGTGAAACACGTTCATACCTGCACAGCAGTGACTGGGGAGACAGTGGCTCGAATGGAAAGTGTTGATGGAACAGAGCGGCCAACAGACGTTTTAAATGTACGAGGGCAATGTTTGACTCACCCTCGTACAATTTATATAATCAGAACTAGCAGCCCATCAGTTTCCCATTAAAAGAAATAGATTTTAAATGCAGTGCTGCCTTATTTTCAATATGCACAGACCTGTGTTCATGCCCAGTGTGTCGAACTACAGTTATAAATGAGTCATCATGATTGTGACTAATGTTATTAGTCATAAGGTGTAGGTGGAATAGTAACATGTTGAAGAACTGGTAGCTCAGGAACCAGTATTCATACAAATGTGACCTAATTCTTAGCTTTAAACTGTTCCCTTAAAGAACTTGGAGAGAATTTGTTGTGTGTCATGTCTTTCCTAATACTTTCTTTGTTACGCCTTAATAACACAGTCAGATGAATCCTGTCAGACGAAGTATCTCGAGTTCCTATATGTTGTAGCTTACTCCTACACTGAGTTCAGCTACAGTTAGTTGCCCGTTTTTGTTTTTTTTCACCTCAGTAAATAATCCTGTATGATTACATTTTCTGTGTCTGTTTAAAATAAAGAAACTAAGAATATATATCAATATAGATATATATTGCAATAGGATTGCTTTACAATAATGATTATTTAGTATAAAGTCCTTTATTCTTCAAAAACGTCTGGTGTCACTCGACTGACAATCCACTTTGTCTCAGGATAGCAAATTTATAATGTCCATTTCTGTCTTTAAGGTTTGCTAACAGTGGACCCAGAGCGGCGACTCAAGCTTTCAGATCTGAAAGAGAACGCGTGGCTGCAGGGCGGGGGCGTGTCCTCCACTCCCCTGTGCACGCCTGACGTCCTGGAGTCCAGCGGCCCCACCGTCCGCACCTACGTCAACGCCACGTTTAAGGTTAACCAGCAGCATCATCTTTTAATCATTAGACATAAACTGGCTTTTCCATGATAGATTTTTCAGCCCAGAAATTATTAAAAAGACAGAGATGGAAAAACGAATAACATGACGATCAAAAGAGGATGATTTAGTCCCAACACTAAAAGCCTGTTGATGGCAAGTTTCTGTCCGTGTCAGAATGATTTTTTAAAAAAATCAGGTTTAAGAGTGTGACTGATGCTGTAAGTCTATATCTCTAGAGAATATACAGTAAATGCTGTCCCCTGAATAGCGCGCAAGGTTCTGAGGACATTTGATGATGACAGTTTGAGCTGTTCGAGTATAACAGGCATAAGGGGAGGGCATTTGACAGCTTTATGTAACACTCAGAGGTGTTTCTGAGAGTTAGCGGTTATTCAGGGTGTGATAAAAGAGCTCTCCTGTCACACTGCCCTTTCCTATAAGGACACTTCAGTTAGAAAAGCCACAGTTCTGAAAGGAAATCTGTTCTCAGAAAGCAGGAAGTGAATCACTGCCGGATTTATTAGGTTTAAATAATGCTGGATTATTATCATTATTATCATTATTATTATAAAAATTGTTTCCCCCTGCCTCCATCAGGCGTTTAACAGAGGCAAGCGAGAGGGTTTCTTCCTGAAGAGCGTGGACAACGCACCACTGGCCAAACGCCGCAAGCTGAAGATGACCAGCACGGGCGTGGAGACGCGGCGCAGCTCTTCGTCCTCATCTTCCTCATCTTCCTCGTCAGCTTCTCACGCTAAGGCCCAGAACCCGGACGACCCGAAACTGTGACTTTAACCTGTTTGATGTCCATCACCTCAGCTTTACTCAGACAGTCTTGACGTCTAAATCCAGAACGAGAGAGAGAGAGACTGACATGAAAGATATGAAAAAGAAATAAGCCTGGTTGAGACTGATCCCTGGACAGTCGTTTAACTAAATACGACTGGAAAGTTCATCATGTATGAATCTATAGCAGGATCAATCGGCGGATTTGATGAAGCTCATTGTTTTTAAGTGATCTCCGATGTTTTAATACGACGCGAGCGTATCGATCTGATTGAATGTACACACTTTTAATGAAATGTTATCTTGTGCGACGGCGCGCAAAAAGGGTTTTTTTTTTTTTTTTTTAAGCGAGAAATGTTATTTTTCAAAAGGGAAATGGAGATATAACAAGACTAGGATGCCGGGACAGAAAAGCCATATGGGATTGAAGGGAATTTTCTCTTTTTTTTTTTTTTTTCTTTCTTTCTTTTTTTTTTTTTAAATAACTATATTTAAAAAAGAAATGCATATTTGTCACTGTACAGATTGACATCTACAGAGAACAGCTTTATATGAATCGTATACTGTATACATTAGGATGAATAGTGAATGTCGGCGTTTGTCCCGAGAACGTGCTCAATGGCAATATATGCATGAGGTTATTTATTTTTTAAAAGCTGAATCACATGACCGGAAAGATAAGCGACTTGAAAAATCGTCGGCAACTCTTTAGCAAAAGTCTTTAGCTCTAAACCTCAGATGCTTAATCGCTTGACTGGTGCTACTTCATGTACGAGGAAGAGGATGATTTGAGCATTAGGATGTCGCTGTGATGTTAAAGGTGCAATAGGTAGGAAAACCTGAACAATACTTTTTGCTTCCTCTTTTTTTTTTTTCGTGCTTGATTTGTGTATGGTCTGTAGTTTTCGTTACACCGTTGTAGCATTTTTACCGGTCTCTTTAACCAAAAGGGAGCATTTCGTTTCGTGATACTTTTAGATTTAAAAGCATAACTCCTACTTATTGCATCTTTACGGTCTGTCTGTTAGTTTGCGCATCTTATAGTAAGTGACTCGTGTGTGTGAACTTGCATGCCAGCTCTGTAAAATCCTCAAAACAAAAACAGAGGATTGCTGTTTTTTAAAAAAAATTTTTTTTTGGTTTTGTTTTTGTTTTTAGACACACTCTACTTGAACAACAACAAAAATTCCACCACCTCTTCGGGGCTCACCTGCCTTCCTTTGAAATGTTTAAAGGGCTTCAGCACACTTGCGTCTGAAGTGTGTGTTCTCTAACACTGTGAGAGACAGAAAGCATCAAGAAGCGAAGCTGTCTTTCACTCTTTATATATTTTTTTCCCTCTCTCTCATCCCAAGTCCCATCTCTTCAGGAGCTGCTGGAAAGGATGAATCTCATCTTCTTTTTTTCTTTTTCTTTTTTTTCTGGAGTCTGGTGATCTCATAACAGCGACTGGAAGAATGCAGACTGAGAGACCAGAATGGACAGATTGAATAAAGAGCGTGGAGTCACTGAGGACACTCATTAACCATTCATGAGGTTTGGGATACCGTGATGCCGCTGTCTGTCTGTGCCGCGTGTGTCCCGAAATGCAGCATTCTTCTCATTTTCAATGCCAAAAATAATCCTCCAGCAAGGACACGCTGGTCATCGTCATGACGCGATGACAACTCTGTCAGATGCACTTGGCTTTGAAGGGCCCAAAGCGGCGTTCAAAGCACTAGCACACTCTGGGGTGTTCACTTTTTGTTTTTTTTTGTTTTTTCATTTAGCCTCCGTGTCAACATCTGGAAAATAATGTGAACAAACAAAACACGGTTTGAGTTTTGAATTGCTCTTCTGATCTATTCGATCTTCAGTGTTTCAAATGTGACGATGCCAAACGAATTCCAGTCCGCCGCATTTAAGGACACTTTTCATAATCCTGACTGATAAACACACTGATAATAATACACTTTAACATGTCCTTTTTTTTTTTTCCTCCTTCTTTTTTCATTTTTTATTATTAAATCCTTTAATGTTTCTACTTTGATGATGTCGCACAAGTTGAGGTTGAGTCTGATGACGTGTTTCCAGCTTTAAAAGAAACGGCGTCTCACATCTTCGATATTTATTACGTTTTATTCTGCTGTGTTATTTTGAGTAATGGCTACGGCTTCCCGCTTGCTTTATTTGGGATCTGTGCGATTTTGTGCGTCTATTTTTAGTGATGTACTTTTTCGCCGTAAGGAACATCCTATTCTTTGCTCCGACGAGTCCTGCACACTGCACTAAAAACAAAAAAACAAAAATAGTATTCGTGGAAATAATCATGGAAAATGTTCATGGTTTCGATCACAAAGCATTTATTTGTTGTAATGATGATTTTGATTGTCTTTGGTTTCTCTTGTTGGTGTTTTGAGTCCTTTATATGTATCTTACGTTTTAAGTTCTGAATTTGCATGTTTTACTATTTTACATTTTTATATAACGATTGGTGTTCCGTCTTCTGATCATACGGTTGTTTTTATAAGAAAAGAGCATTATGAAACTGATATCCAATGCACTGTCTGAAGGCAACATGTTTTCCCCAAAAAATTTAAAACACTGTTAAATATTTAACATAAAATATAAATCACTTCACTATTCTTAAATATCCTCTAGCCTCTTATTTGACTGTGATATTACACCTGTAATATTTTGAAACATTTCATTTTATTATTTTTATTTTAAAAGTTGAATAGGGTTAAGAACTTTCATACCACTTCATTCCCATTTCAGATTAAATATCTTCATATATACGAATTGTCACTTTCTTTTTCATTTTAAAATTAAAACGCACGTTTCCGAACAGCTTCCCCGAGGATTTCGAACAGTGCGAGCTTTCTAAACTGACTCAACCTGGAAGCTCTTCTGTAAGGAAATCTCTCTCTCATCAGGCTCTCTGTAGAACAATTACATTTGAATTAAACAAGCTGAAACACCCTTAAGGGTGGTAGATAACATCTGTGTTTAAAGAAAAGGAGCATCAATATATTACCACTGTAACACTGTCAAGGTATCACATTTTTTTTTTAGCAGCATGGATTCAAATATTAGGAGAATTACATATGTACATACAGTATGTACAATACAATTTATTCAATAAAGGCTGTTTATTTAATTCATGATCCTTCCATGCACACTATTTAACCAAGTTAGATGTGTTAGAAGTTAACAGCATTTTTACCTCATTATTACTGTGTACATGGAGTTTGCATGTTCTCCACGTGACTCTTCATACAGTATAAAGCGGTATTGACGATGAGTGATCGTGAGTGTTTTAGTTATTAAGCTGTAGATTAAGAACTGAATTTCTGCCTGCCGTCAGTTTAAATTCCAGCGTCTTAGTCGATGTTATAAATAGAATAAATAAATGGTAAGTATAGCAATAAGAGGTAAAAAAAAATAATTAAAAAAATTTAAATTGTATTGTAGTGCATGGCAGCACCATGGCCTCGCACATCCAGGGTCAGGATTTGAGTCCTGCTTCAGTTCTGTGTGTGTGGAGTTTGCACATGCTTGGTGGTTTCGTACAGGTACTCTTTTTTTTTTTTTTTCTCCCCATAGACATCCAGGTTAGGCAGATTGATTGATTAAAACGGTTAAATACACCACCACTAATTCTGTTGTTGCTTGTATTTGGGCTGCTTCCGTCAAGGCATCACCACAGGTGACCATCCAATCCACACAGAACTTGGCACAGGTTTTATACCCATTCTGACCCAATCCTCCTATTTTATCCGGGCTTGTGATCGGCACCGAGGTCCAGTGGCTGGGGTTCGAACCTGGCCCTTCTGCATGACCGGCCAAACACCTACTACTAATGATAATAGATATCCTACTTTTGAAACTT
This sequence comes from Clarias platycephalus, assembly GCA_030068275.1. Taxonomy (NCBI): domain Eukaryota; kingdom Metazoa; phylum Chordata; class Actinopteri; order Siluriformes; family Clariidae; genus Clarias; species Clarias platycephalus. Next base: position 6,169,883 of record JAQQZT010000017.1, read on the forward strand.
TGCACAGTTATTAATAATAATATATATATATATATATATATATATATATATATATATACACACACAGTCACCTAAAGGATTATTAGGAACACCATACTAATACGGTATTTGAACCCCTTTCGCCTTCAGAACTGCCTTAATTCTACGTGGCATTGATTCAACAAGGTGCTGAAAGCATTCTTTAGAAAT
>JAQQZT010000017.1:6179228-6195208 GCA_030068275.1 Clarias platycephalus
ACACACACACACACACACACACACACACACACACACACACACACACACACACACACACACACACACACAAATACCCATTTCTCACCCAGCGATGTTGTACTGTGTCACTGATCTGACAGTCATATAGTAATAAAAATTGCTAAAGTGAAACAAAAGAACACTTCATTTATTTATATCTCTATTGAGGAGCTTGAAAGATTAACACAGCCTTTGCATTTTAATAGGACAGTTTATCATTACAGACAGGAATACTGTGCTTGGGCTCTTTTGGGAGATTTTTTTTAACGGTGGTTGCTTGGCCAATTGTGACCTTTGCAGCTTGTTGCAGCTTTGGTTGGGTAGTTCATGGAGACAATATCATTATGATTTGTAGCAACCTGTACATCTCATGACTGACAATTTGAAGGAATACCTAAGTCATCTTGGGGTCACAGGTTGCTGGGTTGAAGTGAAATAACACACTATTTCTTGTAGCCAAAAGATGTGCATGATGTAAACTGGAGCAACATGAATGAAATAATTATAAAAAGGTTGTTGTGTCTGAATATCATGTTACTGATATACATACAGTACATAATGTACATACATACATATGTTTGTAGAAATAGTTAAATGGATAAAGCTAAAAATAAGCTGATCAGCTTTAATGTAATCATTGAAGCCCACATACGTCTTTCTGTATGGCAGAACTCTTTACACTCCCTGTTCGGGTATTCAGAGAGTGAATCACAGGTGACAAATCGACAAAGTAGATCGGATAAAGATTACTTTTTGTCTTAACGCGACTCCAGCGGGTTAAAATTCATGTAAAATTTCATGTAATTTCAGCGGTGAAAATATGAACTAATTTCTTTTCTAATTAATATCTATTGGTGCAGGTGTTTGTTTACATTGAGCAAGTAGCTTATTAGAAGCTTTAAAAATATATATATTATTATTATTTTGTATTATTCAATCCAGCACATAACTGTTAATAACATTGCCTTTACTCAACATTTTGATTTTACTTATAGTGCAGGTTAAACTTCAGGCAGAACTGCAAGTTTCATTAAGTTCTGTCCAGCGGTTGATAGAATTTGTCAAAAATTGCTGTTTCTAATCTGACACACAACCGCTCATAACTTTACTTCTACTCAACATTATGATTGCATTTATGGCAGAGACTTAACTGCAAGCAAATACCAAAGTACTGAAAAGTTTCATTAAATTCTGTCCAGCCAGTTTTCCGTTATGCCATGACCAAATCTGGCTGGACAGACAGACATACAGACATACAGACAAATAGACAGACAGAAAACTTTCTGTGGCTGGTTTCTGGTCTTCCAATGTATGAAACGTCAAGGTATCATTGTTCTCGAGTTCTGACCAATGTACAGACAAAGCCTTTATTTTATTTATATAGACGCCATTATCAAGCAAGGAGCCTAATGTTGTGTGTGTCCATTTGCCAGTTAGCTAATTAAATCTACCCTGTATAATTATTTTATAACAAGACAAATTAAAAAGGATTTTCAGTGACGTTCTATGAAGAATGATGTAAGAGCTAACAACAATCTAGACAAATATCCTGCTTTCGTTCTATTGTAGTGTCCATGAAGCATGGCTTGAGGCTGCTAATAATGTTTTATTGCAGGTTTGTTTGACTATTGTTCTCAGCATTTATATGAACAGGACCTCAGAAATCCAGTTAGGTTAGTTCATGCATGTTTGCTAGCTGACAAGTTTTAGCAGTAAGAACTATAAACAATTACAAAGAGGACTTTAGAAATCCTGTCAGGTTAGTTCATGCTTGCTAACAGTTAGCAGTAAAGACGATGCAAATTTATCAGTGGTGCTTAAAGCTCTGGAGGGCTCCTAGGTTTCATGTAAGCTAGCTAACTATTATTAGCAGTGAAGAATGTAAACATGTAAAAAGCAGTTAAAAAAAAAAAAAATGGAATAAAAACAAAAAACAAAACATTCTCTCAGAAATCCTGTCAGGTTAGCTCATGTTATCTAGCTGACTAAGAGTAGCAGTCAATATTTACAAACAGTACTTAACTAACAATGACAATATAAACTATCTAAGTGGTTTTATTGATTAGGCCCTTAAACATTTACAACTGGGATTTCTGCAAATATATTTAAATCCCAGTTGCTTGTTAGCTTGTTAGCTAGCTGACTGGCAAAATGTTTAGATATGGACATCTATGAATGAGACTTAAAAATTCCCCCATAAATCCTGTCAGGATTGCTAATTTTAGCTAGCTGACTAGCTTTAGTAGTAGCAGTAAAGACTATGACCATTTAATTAACAGGACTTAAAAAAAAAAAAAAAAAATCCTGTTAGTAACCCTGTCAGGTTTGTCATAAAAAATTAAAATATACTATGTGCATACACTAATTAGCCGTAACATATGACCAGTGCCAGGTAAACTGACACTAAACGGGTGACAGGATAATGAGCACCTAAGGCTCACCAATGTCTGTGGGAACCAAAGGCCAGCTTGTCTGGTCCGATCCCACAGAAAAGCCAATGCAGCACAAATCATCAAAAAAAGTAAATGATAGATTCACTGCACCAGTTCACCACAGCCCTCTGCACATGCGGCTCAGCAAGCAAAGAGCAAAGAGCCCGAAGCCGCTGACCTGGCCTCCAAACTATCCAGATCCCAATCCGATTGAGTACCCATGGGATTCCACAGACAAACAAGTCTGATCCATGGAGGAACGACCCCTCAACTCACAGCACCCAACGGATCTGCTGCCAGCGGTTTGGGACCAGCACAACCCCAGGAGCCCCAGTGGCCCAAGGGAATCTTAAAATCTAGGTTGTTTTAATAATATGACTAATCGCTCTATTTCCACTTAATGTACTATGTTGTCTAAGATATCAATGTTACCATCAAATCCTCAGAGTTTACCACATGTGGGCTTCAGGATTTGGACTTTGCGCACTGATAGCTGCCAAATGGTCAAAAATGTCAATGTTGAATTAATGCCTAGCACCACTTCTCTCACAGGAATTGACGGATTCAAATGAATTGTTTTTGTGTGTTAAAGTACCTCCTGTAGTGCATCAAAGGTTCAATGTGCAAGTCTAGAAATGTATTAATAATATAAGGTTAAGGCAATTCTAAAGGTGTAAAGCGAACGAACATGCCCGCTGTATTTCAATGAATTCCAGTAATCTTGTTCCTCTATTTGAGCATGATTAGTTTTACACACAGGGGGTTGTTGTAAATCCATCTTTTTACAGGTGCTTCTCTGTGATTTTTTCCCCCTCTGTCTAGTTTGGCATTGTCACTGTTTTCCTCCATGCTCAAACTGGGGGGGAAAAAATCCTACCCAAATTAACTTATGTTGCTCAGTGAACACAGCAGAGGTCTGATAATTGTAGTTCTATTTGGTTTAAAATCACTGTGATTTTACAGGCAGTTGTTGCCTTGAGGAAAGAGAAAAGAAAGAGTGCAATCATGTAAACTGATTAAAAATGACAATTATACTGACAGCTATGGTGGATAAAAAGCCAAGATAGACAGACAGGCAGACAGATAGACATGCCTTGTATGTGCCTAGAGGTTATTGAATCTACTCGGTCAAAGATAGGTTATTGTAATTATTTAAAGTTGTTTAAATGGCAAGTAGTGTTTAGTTTGCTAGTTATCTTCAAGATTATCTAGGCAATTTAAACAAACTTTTAAAAGTGAAATTTCTCATCTATTCATTTCACAAATAAATAATAATTACATTCAATGAATATTACCCTGCAATACTTTGTGTGTTACATGAATCAGTCAAAGGAAACTGCTTACAATTTTCCCAAGCTGTATTGCTTGCATTTACTGTACATTAACATTCCCCCTGAAAAGGATTCATGATGGAATTAGATTCTGGGATAAACAAAACCCATTAAAAATGTATCTACAGAATTAACTACACATGTCTCTAAATGTGCTCACAAAACACATCAGTAATTGGTGAGCCAAATTTAATCAGTGTCAGCCCGATCAGACAAGATTGAAAGGAATGTCTGAAATCAGAAATTAGTGCAAAACAATATATAAAAAACAAACCAACCAAAAAACAATAGGCACAAGGTAGATGTATGGTGTTTTTAGCCTTTAGGAGTAGTGTTCTTGCCTAGCACAGGCAGATAAACCACACCACAGAGATACTCCATTATGATTTAATGTCTTTACACTGCTCCAAATGTACAGTATAAATGCTCCTGGCGTTTGCATTCTGCTGAAATGCCTAAAACGGATTATTGATGTTTGTACTTTTCATTTTCTGTGCATTTTCTGTGCATAGAGTGTCATGTTAGAAAGTACACTAAATTCATTTTACCATCAAATCCAGTTTTCAGTTACAATAAACCCAGAATTAGTGAGTTTACTCAAGGTAGTATTGGCACTAGCAGATTGGAAAAGGTACCTGTCAATTTACCATTGTAGGTATTACAAGGGGCATTCAGGTTTTTGTTAATGAAGCTATAAAAACGATAGAGATTTACAAATGTGCAAATGTTTAAAGAAGGCCAAACGTTAACGGGCTCAGAACCCGCTGCAGTTGTTCCTGTAAACATTCAAAGAGTGTAATGCCTAATCCTTGAACATTGATGGATAACTGTGGAAGAGGCGCATCGGTCTGTGGAAACAGACGGTCATTCATGAGTCATGAGTCATTCACTTGCACATTACAGGATCTTGGTTGGGAGCTATTGCCACGTCCGCTGTACTGACCTCACTCCAAGACATTTCCACCATGTTTGAACCATTAAGGGAGTTCCTGGGAGACCAGCATTTCAGACGTGAAAAAGGCAGAACATAGCTCTGGCGTAGTGAGAAAGCTTTCTACCTTGATGGTATCCAAGCGCTAGGGAAACACTGGGATAAGTGCATTAGAGCTGCAGGGAATTATGTAGAGAGATAAAGGGAGATTTTACTCTACATAACTGTATTCAATTATTCTGCACAATCCAAAATGCTGGATTTCTCAGTCACATGATATTTCAAAATACATATTTTTCATATTACAAAATACAGATTTTTTTTCTGGTATAAATCGATATGATGCATACATGATGCTTTTGGCTTTCCTTTTTGGTCTTTAGATAGCTGGCTAGCAACATTTTCAACTAAACTAAGCTGGATAGTAAATATTTTAAGGTATCGCAAGAGCAAAAAAAAAAAACAGAACTCTTCATATTTAAAAAAAATAATAGACTCACGTATTTTCATTCACCTCGTAAACTACAAAACACATTAGGAGCATCTCTACACCTTTGCCATAGTGAGATTTTACAAAACTCTGCAAAGAGGCAAGAAAAAGTGACAGGTATTTATACATACTGTGCTGTGCAAAAGTCTTAGGTATTGTATTATCTTTAGTACAGATTTAGCTACATACTGTATAACATGACAGACCAGTTTTCAATTCATCTAAGGTAGCAAATCAGAATCATGCAGCCAAAGAGGACAAACATTGAAAAATCATCGTTTTGGTTCGAGGGCTTATTTTTGTTTATTATATTAACTGGACACTGTTTGGTGGGGCATTTTAAACATCGTAAAAATCTGCGATTGAGACTCCGTTAAATAGGCTTTGTTTATAGCCACCTGGTTTCATATAAATCTGTTCTCAAAGAAGTGGAGCTGAACTGTAAATGTTGCATAATGGACTTGGACTGGTATCTTTCAGTTTGTCTGTTCTCGGCTGTAGGGAATAGTGTAAAGCAGAAAACCATGGGTTTACACCACTTTTATCAGCGCCTTATGTCTCAATAGTCCCCTAACAGAACACACTACACCACTAAAGGTTTCACCTTAATCATGTGGGAGCATCGATTCCATTTTCAGCCATTGTGCCATTTTAACCCTCTGCTTACCTCCATTTCAATTATCCTTACTCTCTTCTGCGTCTGCTTGTCTTCGCTCATCTCCCCTCCATCTGTTTTTCATCCCCAGCCCCCCTACCATACTGCTCATCCCTTCATTTTCCGGTTCATTTCAGGGATCTGACCTCTGCTTCAATCTCGAGCTCAATGTTGGTCTCATTCTCGCATTGACTGGGGTAGTACAATGTCCAACCCCGGTAATCAATCCCTGTAATTTTCTGCTTTTTGCTACTTTTCTTTGCTTGACATAATCCAGAGTCCAGATAATAATAATATTTTTAAACACCATGTCCTTGACTACCCCAGAAGCAGTATGGATTAATGCCAAGTCTCTCTAGTTCTGTCTGTCTCTCTCGCTCTCTCCATCTCGATGTGTGTGTGTGTGTGTCATGGTGACAGGAGGGAGATGGCACACTGACCCAAATGGAGTCCCAAATGGAGTTGTCTGGATTTGCTCTACAAGCCACTCTAAGCACACAGGCGAATTAGAATCTATGTCATCAGGATAGATTTAGGTACAGTGCTGGATCGATACATTTTTCCAGAACCTTTAGGCGGTCTGCCATACTCATGTATAAATCTATGTAAGTTTTCCTAAAATTTTTTCATAAAGCAGTCCTCCTTGTGGATTGTTTTTTTGGCAAAAAGTGGCTGAGAATATGGAGTGGCAGATAGGATCTAAAGCTTTAGGAGTAGGGGTATCTAGAGTACCTGTACCCCCTACCAGACTTCAGGAACCACCCATCTTGTAGAGACTTGGCTTGAAAGAGCACGCTAACCTTCTTTTCACTCAATTCCGTCATGCTAATTTGCCACCGTTGGCCACGTCAACCTTTTGGTGGTTTACTTGTCTCTCCTTGATGTCTCTGATACGAAATATCTGTAAAGATCTCACTGTGGCAGCATTCAATCCACCTTTATCAAACACCCTTTTTCTTTCTCCCTCTGTCCCCGTAGGACTGCCGCCAACTTTAATGTGACATGAATAAACAAATCCTCCAGATCTGTAGTAGATCTTAGATCACAGACATGCCCAGAGATTTGCTGTGTCAGATCTTAGAGAGATGTAAAAGCATGAAAGGGAGAATGGATGTCAAGGAGAGTGGGAGATGAATAGGAAAGGTTACGTTTTCGTGTCAGACGTGTCAGAAGCATTTTGGATGGAAAGAAAAAGAGAGTGGAGGAAGATGATGAAATCTACTCAGTTGTCAGCCTCAAGGAGTAATGTGTTATCTTTTCGGCTTTTATACCAAGTATCACTCCTTCCAGTTTTCTCATTTCGTCCTTCATTTGTTCATTTTTAAGCGCTCCATACGCATCACAGGGCTGTGTGCGGTGTATTAAAAAGTCATTATAAATGTGATGATAGACTTACACTCGGTCTTTCTCCCACTGTAGGGCTCTCTGCTCCTTCCCCGTTGCACTCAAACCCCACAGGAGAGAGGCAGAGTGATGGAAGGGAGCAACTTTAAGACAAGGTTAAAGAGAGAAGGAGGGGGTTGGGCAGAAAGACTGATGGTAAAGAGAGAGAGAGACTCTGCCAAACAAATATTTTAAGCTCTCCGTAGCTTGCACGGAACGTTCTCGAATACATACTTGAAGGAGTTCGACGTGGCTGTATGTCAGAGGCTGTGTTTGGTCTCCCTCTGTGCCCAGCAGCCTCCTTTTTTCTTCTTCAAATGCAACCTGACACACTTCTGTGCCTATAAGTGCAGGCTTAATATATTTGTGTTTTAGATCAGATATCAAACCCGGTTCAAATGGACTCTCTTAGGATCTTCCCAGGAAATGCTGCACTTAAGATAGCGGATTAGTTTATATCACTGGGCTGATGGGAAGCTTGAATAAAGCCATGGTTTTTTAACGTTTAGTTCTCGCACCCGCAGGAGACCATGAAATCATAAGGCATTATTGTAAAAAAAATTATGAGATTTATTGTTAAGGGCTTATAGTCATTACGCTCTTAGGTGCCTTGATTTTAAATCCAAACCTCAGGAACGTAAAAAGACCTATGAATAATGTCAACTGAAAGCGAATGAAGGAAAAAAGGAAAAAAAATAGCACGTGTTAAAATAACTCGCCTAGTGGTCAGCACTTCTACCTATAATGTCGAGGGTTTGATTCCCACCTCAGGTCTGTGTGGGCAGGTTCTTCCCGTGCTTGGTGGGTTTCCTCCGGGTATTTCGGTTTCCTCAGGTTATGCTAATTGGCATTCCCAAATTGCCTGTAGTGTGTGTGTTTGTGTGTGTCCTACAATGGATTGGCAACCTGTCCAGGGGGGACCCCGCCTCATGTCCTAAGTCTCCTGGGATAGACTCCAGGCCAAGGATAAGCGGTATAGAAGATGATAAATGAATAGATATAACAACAAGTCTGTTACAATTATTTGTTTAAGTCACTTATTATATAAAACATGTTCCTAAAAGAAACTTTGTTTTTTTGTTCGAAAAGCTGGTAGAGATGTCAGTCACACTTTCTTTAAAGGGAATCTACAGCATGCCTTTAAAACACATTAATACGCATTGCAAAAAAAAATATTTTGCCTAACTGAAGGTGCAAGGCGACACCTACACCACCATATGTACTTTGTTAGTGAAAATAAGCTTATAACTTACAAGATAATCATTAACTCATAAGGATAATTAATAGCTGATGTTCCATGCAATATCCTCTTATGGGTCATCTTACAGTATCATTTCGGGTGAATGTGCATGAAGTTTGCTTGTTGCTCCTCTGGTTTCCTCTCACAGTCCAAAGACAAGTTGATTACACTAATTGGTGTTCCTATATTGTCAATCATGAGTGAGTAAAAATGTGAGTGTGTATGTGTGTGTGTGTCCAGTGATGGATTGGCACCTGGTCTAAGATGCACCATGCCCTGGCTTGAAGTATCCTGGAACAGGCTCCAGCACCCCTATGAATGAATGAACAATCATGACACTGTTGCAGAAGATACATGTAAGAGCTAAATGTAAAATTGATTGAGAGTGCAAAAATCATTCATTTGGCTAGCATGCAGGCTTCATAAATATGAAGCTGTACACTGTTGGCCAAAAATGAAAAAAAAAAAAAAAAAAAAAAGTAGTTGCATTGTATTACATAACCAGTCGTTACATAACATTATATAACTGTGGTGTGTTTTACTGTTATCATTTATTGTTATCATTCAAGGTTATCAAGGTTGCAATAGTATGTTTAAGTTTAAACTTACAATTTCATTTTATTTTTGTATTAACCATCTTCTGATTCAAGTTCTCATTGATTAGCTCAGCCTAGACAAGACTAGACTTGTTTAATGGATGATCCGAAAACAGTTTCAAATATATGAGGGAAGTTCAAGTCAAATCTTTGCCTTGACTTTTGATTGTGCAGTAAAACAAAACACAGTCATGAGAGTGAAAACTACCTTTATTTCTTTATATAATTCCCTACTACACAAAAGCACTTATCTCAGTGTTTCACTAGTGCTCGCATACTGTACCATCAATGTAGAAAATGTTCTCAGTATGCCAGAGCCATTATCCTAAAACACTGACCTCCCAGGAACTCCTTTAATAGTCCGAACATGAGGAAATTGCTTGGATTAAGGTGGGCAGTATAAGGACATGCATCGTCCTGAAAACAAAACAATGCATACTTTTGGTGATCAAACCAGGCTGTTTTTGTTTTTTCATCTGCTGAATGTTCGCGGGAATGACTACATTGGGCTCCGAGCCACCTTGGCCGAGATCGTCATTCAAGGACGTGTGGCCTTCTTTAAAATGTTTTACTTTGGCTAAGTGCAGTGTTGGGGGACGTTACTTTTAGTAACTAATTACATTACAAAATGACTGACATTAAAAAGTAATCAGTTACATTACAGCGTTACTTTCTGATAAAAGTAACTAGTTCGAGTACTTTTCCATCGCAGAAAATGAAAACTCCTTTGTGATTCCTCATGCATGTTGTTTTAGTCAAGACCTTTATAATTATTCTACCATCATCACTCAGCAGAGCTTGACCCATAATCTGTTAGATACTAATACCCCTATCTCTCCTACGCGGTTTCACGCGGTGGCCGTAAGTACGGTTCATCATGATTCACATGGCTTACAGTGCCTAAAACCGCTTCTCATTGCAAGTCTAACCGCACAGGTGAGGCAGGGGTATAACTGCAGGAATAACAGAGCGGGAGCGGGTTATCGGGGGCGGGGCTTGTAGGACGACTTTCACACACACACTGACAGAATGACTGCTGTCTGGCTCACAGATTACATAAATTGTCTGAATAATGGATTACATTTTTGAAAAAATAACTAAATAACTGAGTACTTAAATGCGGACCTAACGCATTAGATTACTCGTTACATCAAAAAAGTTATCCAAGTACTTTTCCAGTACTTATACCAGTTACTTTGTAACCCGTTACACCCAACACTGAGCTGAGCTGAGCTGTCACTAAGTCCCTTAAATGTATCTACTTCAGGGATGCTGTATTAAGTTCCTGTAACATAAATAGTGCAAACAACATTGGTTTTACAGTAAGTAGTAACTACTTCAGCGTAGTCCATTTTACGTACATACAGCATGTGCAAAATTACAATCAACTAAAAAGAAACATTGATATGAGGCAAAGAATTGCTTCAAACACTTTAAATTCTAATTTATGAGGGACCGCATCGTATTCAAATTGAACTTCTTAAGTATTTCATAACAAAGAAACTGAGAATTGAATTCCATCTTCCTATAAGGAAATATTGATATTGATATTGATATAAAACTATTGTAATAAAATATTAGCCTAGCCTCCTGAAATGTTACCTTCCATGAACTAAGGTGAATCTAGGATATCTGCTTTTTATAGAAGTATCTGCTTCCTAAGGGAACGTGGAGAGCTTTAAAAATTTATGCCTTATGTTTTCACAGTTATGTCTCCTGAACTATGACTGGTTCCCTTGAACAACACAATGACTGGCAAGCTGACTAGGAGAGTATTTTGACTGTGCGCCGTCTTGTGCAAATTTGGCATCCCTATCAGCTGCCACATGGTAAAAACAGCTTTCTGTGGGTTTCTCAAATCCATAGAGCAAACATTATGGAGACCTGAATAAGAAGTAATTGGTTATGGGTGATTTATGCATTTCATTTCATTAGGATTATTAAAAACATTAGGCGTTTTGCTCTGCTGGTAGACTTGTTTGAGCCTCAGCTCCTCTTCTTTATTCAGTATAAATTTATTTTTTTTGCTCCATGATTTGTTTTTATTAAATTAAGTCTTTAGTGTCATGTTTGATTTAAACTTTACTTAGGTCTAATGGAGTTTTTCAGTTGTGATTGTTAGATCGGTGTTCTATGGAAATATTCTGTATCACAAAATACATTATACTACTACTATAATAATAATAATTATTATTATTATAATAGATTTTATTCATAAAGACCCTTACAGGACACCCAAGGACAGTTCACAATAAAATATTAAAGTTAAATTAAATACACCACACAAATACAAAAAAATTAATAAAATAAACAAATTAAAATCGTAAAAAAATCCATAATAAAGTGAGCAAAACAACTACTAGCAGTCAATATGATATAGATACACCTGTTATACACTTTTCTAAATACTGTGATGTCAAATTTCACCTACATTCTCATTCTGAACAAAGCACGCTGCTAAAAACGGCTCGGGTGGACAATGACTCATCTGGTGTAAATGTAGCTGCTGGTGAAGTTCCCAATGTTAGCTCTTCCAGAAGATGCAGTTGACAGTTCATTACCAGTCCTACAGTCTATACCATCTGGCTCATGCCGTGTCTTAGAGCCATGACACCAGAACTAGTGCCAACCTAGGCAGACTGACGATTGCTTCCTCTTGCCTCCTGTTGCCTCATCTTCTTTATGAAAACTTGTTCACCAAGACATTAAAGACGACAGCTGAAGGCTGACACGCACGACCATTCTGCAGTGGTCTGGATAGAAAAAATTTCTCCGCACCAGGAGGGGTCAGTTGTCTGTATTTCTAGTAAAAAGAAAAACCACGCATGATGGGAAAATGGCTTCAATCACATACTGTATAACTTCAAACTATTATATAGTACCAGGCATTGCTGATAATCATTTATATACAAACTATTTTAACCAAGCAAACTATTCCAGATACAATTTTCTGTGAAGCTGTAAAACTATCTGCTCTGAATTTCAACACTTGTTGTGGAAAAAGGGTTTTCTGTCACTTGGAATCAATATTTTTTTTTTAGAAACTGAGAATACCCTTCATTCTAAAGCGTCTCCTTGTCCTGAAAAATCTTTGAGTGTTACTAAAACTGGAGACTCCTTCCAAAATAGTAAATGGCTCCACAATCATGTCAGCAATTACAAACGTTTTTATTGTGATATCGTAAACGTCCACCATCCAAGTGCTTGTGTAAGTTGCTACTATAAAAATGATCGTGTATTAACTCGAACCATGGGTCAAAGTTGCCTGGTACAGTCCCATACTGAAACGGTTCAGTGGTGGTCCACAGTACTGGAAGGAGGAGAGAGCAGCTGCCTGCCACATTCAACCCACCAAGCATGTTCAGCATGAAAACACGTCTGATAACCTTACGTCATCTTAAATAACACTCCGTCTCCTTAGTAATTGCTCAGTAAATCATTCCGAAATGCCTCTGAAATGTCCGTGTTGTGTTTTGATTTTTCATTACTGCTAGTTAACGTGAGCGGGAGCTTCTGCCAATGCGCTGCAGCTGACTGATACCCAGTGCTGGGTTGTTTTGGCAGGCACACGTCTGTTGCAAAATCTCCTAAGTAAAATGTGTAGCAGAATAAGTTGTGATGGTTCATGATATTCTGTTTTAATCCAGCATCACAGACAGCGATGTTTTCGATTAAAACAAAACAAGTTATGAGACGTTTTGTCAAATTTCACATAAGCCTGTTAAACGTTGCAGCTTAACCATTTAAACACATCCTTTGCTCAACACTATGTCAAGTATTTTTAATTTCTTTCTACCCGTATTAAAATATTGAAATGATTTTCCAAGGATGCATGAAGGATGCATGAAACCGAGAAGAACTCAATGATATTATCGATGGTAGTAGTGCAACCAGGTTTTTTAAAAACTTGGAGTCAGAACCATTGTCAGAGGTGACGTTAAAGAAAATTAAGCAACACCTTATATTTAATCATACAGGGAGATATATGGAGCAATATCCTTAAATATCAGCACAGCTGTGACATAGCCATGCTAATATTCTGCACAACAGCATGACCTCGGGTGACCTTTGATATAGCAGTTCTATAAACACCATTTATTATCAACAGATTATGATTAGTTTGTTTATTCAATCAGTTGTTTCACTCCGCCAACTCTGCAACTGGTGGAACTAGCGTTGAGCTAGCGCCCGACAGTTAGTGTAACTAAAAGGGGTGAAAAATGAGCCGAATAAACCATAGTAGGTCCTGTAATCTTCTGTGTATCTTTGAAGTTTCTCTTTATATTTCCACTTATCAACTAACTCCAGGGTTTCAAAGGTTAACCTCTAAATAGCGTTTTAATGGAAAACTAGTGCGCTATGTACGTAGGGTGTACAATCACTTGTTCCACGTACCCTTGAAATATTGCCCTTGATCAGGGGTTAGAGAGGGATTTGCGATTCAGCTTTGATTTACAAGCTAGTTAGACGTGTAGTGATACGCAGGGTAAAACATCCCAGTGCTGTTATTCTCTATATCATCACTTGTGGAATGCCTGTCATCCAATCAGATTGTCAATGTACTTTGCTTAAACACATAAAAATATCGAATATTCTGGATGCCTTCAGCATTCGTTTATAATCTAGAATGTATAAAAGAAATAAAAATGATGGAATTCTAAGGTGTGTCCAAACTTTTGACTTGGTACTATATATGGTTGAATGATTCATGTATTTACGTACAACAGAAAAACAGAATCCAGGGTGCCAAAGTACCAGTGTCAATCTCTCTGTATATCACATCCTATTAACACATGCCACTCTGGCGAAGCTGAAAGGATCTGTGGATGTCATGTCACATGCCACATGTCCCCTGACACAGGGCATGGCAGATTCAGGTCATGAGCACTGTCTGCATGAAGGACCGTACAGCAACCAGGCACGGAACACCGAGAACAATAGGTCCTTTTTGAGGAGGATGATGCTCTTCTGTTGGCTTGTCACATCTCTGTTGATCTGGAAGGGCAACCGGGAGGTTAAAAATGTCAGGTGGAATCTCAAAGAGCCCCCGATGCTGGAGTTCGTTAGGACATGTCAGGAGTGCTTTTATTCTTTGTGTAAGGAGGAAGCTTGTGAGTTTGTTATGGAGACTATGCAATATGTGTGTGTGTGTGTGTTTGTGTGTCCACAATGGTGTTTTAAAGGCTGTCTCAAAGAAAGTGAATGTGGCCTCCTTTGTTTTGCACACGTACAATAAGTCCAAAGACACTGCTGTGTCTGGAGTGAGTCAGCAGCTCAGTCTGGCCAACATTCAGACGGTGCATCCATTTTCATCAAAAAAAGAAAAAAAAAGGCAAATAGAGAGAGAACTATGAGATGCATATTTCAGAAAAACAAACAAAAAACACTCTTGCTGAGCTGTTTTTTTTTTATAGCCACCTTTTTTTCTTTTTTCTCCACTCTACAGTACATAAAAGCACCGGGTACTGGAAAGGAATATTTGTCTAAATTGGCACCGTGTGCACGTCTGGCTTTGTAAACGCCTGAACATTATCTCATTTCTCCATAGCAGACCCCAGACCAATCCACTCCACCGTAATCATGCCTTTCCATCTCATTTACATTCCAATTCCTATCTTCAGCCATTGATTCATAAATAAAGGGAAATGGGTCTGGATGGAGGAAGCTTTGGCGACTATTATCAGACAGCAGTGTGTGGTAGGCAGATGGCTTGAACCGTTTATCATCGGTTAGGTACGAAAAGAGGAACTTAGCTGGAACGCTGAATTCAATTAAAAAGTGCACACCGATGTGCGTCTGTGTCCGGAGCTAATGCTTAACCAGTGGGTCAGCTACAGTAAGCGAGAGGAAAGTGCGGTTTAATTCTCAAATCTGGCGAGAAGGAGATGATGAACTATCTAAAACAGCAGCTCTGACATTAATGCCTGCTGTAATTCAAGTTAACGGTTTGTATTAATGTGCACGCTCGAATACGTAATCATCAGTATAATTGCTGTAATTGCTGAAGATTTCGGTAAGGAGATGTTTGTTTAACATTAATGGATCTGTCCAGTGTCAGCTTTGTAGTAGTTAGTAAGATTTCCACACTAGGAAAGGCTTCAACACAAAGCACTCTGCACTTTCCATTTTTTATATATTTTTTAATATCAGCAACTTTAAGAGAGAGACTAGAGAGGGAACAAATCCTGTTTATAGCTGTTATAACAGGAATTTAATTGCCTTGTAGATGCACCACAATATTAAAAGTTTGTATAAATGGATAAAACTACAGTACAATGTGCCGGTTGTTAATAAATTAACACCATCTGAAAATAATCGGCTAATTGGTGTGACATCAGACAGGGATTTTTTTTTTGTCATTGGAACACAGTAACAGACTTGTACCTCACCCTGGTGTAGATTATTTTCCTATAACAGCATAACTACAAGAGTGTTATTCTTCAGGAATTGCATAGATCTAACCTAGCAATGCAAAAGAAATAAATGAATATAAATATTATATATATATATTATATATATATATATATATATATATATACTGTATATCCTCCGAGTGGCGCAGTGGTAAACTGCTCGCCCTATCATCCAGAGATTGCTGGTTCGGTTCCCGGGTGAGGCTGTAACTTCTTGCAGCCGGAGGTCTAGAGCTCCGCCGTTGCCGGTTCCCAAGCGCCGGATGAGAAAGGAGATAGGTTGGGCGTTGGGCTAGCAAACCGCCCCGTAAAAACCCAACTGCTATGGAAACAGCGAAAGTCCTCTTCAATAGAGAACTTTCATTGCCCTATGCATGTGCTGGGGGCCTCAAGGATATATATACTGTATATATATATTATATACTCAGCAAAAAAAGAAACGCCCCTTTTTCAGGACTGTGTATTTCAACAATAATGTTGTAAAAATCCAA
>JAQQZT010000017.1:6195308-6206221 GCA_030068275.1 Clarias platycephalus
ATTGTGAAACATTTTTAGTTTATGTCTTATGGTGTTGACTCTTTTAGTGTTCATACAAATATTTACACATTAAGTTTCCTGAAAGTAAAAACAGTTGAAAGTCAGAGGACGTTTCTTTTTTTGCTGAGTATATATACACACAGTGGGAACTTTGATTGCGAGCAACTTGGTTTGCGAGCATTTGCAAGACAAGCAAAATAACAAAAAAGATTTTTCACAATAAATGACCGATAATATACGAGCAGTACGCATTCGCTTTGTCTGCCAAGTGTCATGTGATCACAACTGTACCAATAGTTCTTCTTTCTCTCCTGTGAACATCATCCTATGGCCTGCAGTAGCCCCCTCCCTCCTTTCGGCTTCAAACATACACGCACACACACACACACACACACACACACACACACACACACTTACGGAAACACTGCTCCGTTGGGATTAAAAGCGCAGGTTAATAAATAATATTTTACTTTATATTTTGTTTAAATTATATATATATATATATATATGTACACAGTATATGAATATTTTTTGGGTTGTGGAATGAATCATAAGTTTCCATTATTTCTTATGGCCTTTGATATACGAGTGTTTTGATATATAAGCACGTTTCCGGAACGTGGAATTATGCTCGCCATCCAGGGTTCCACTGTAAATAAAATAAAAATGCTGCTCAACAACTGTAAATAGGGATGCGGTGCCTGTGTGAGACTGAGAGACTGGTTTCAGTCAGGGAATTCTACAATTTTAAGTTTCTTGGGCGCTGAGGATTCACAAAAGTCCCTTTTCTTCCAAAGTCCCTTTTCTTCTTCTTCTTTTTTTTTTTGTGGCATTTTTTTAAAATAAACGTATATAGGGCTCAGGATCGTGCAGTATGAAGAAATATACCATTATTTTTTTAAGCACAACATAGGCAATATGATAAACTGAATTAATTATTTATAAAAAATTAGAAAATGGGTCACATAGGCAAAGAAATAGCCCAGATATACATGATCATGTGTTTTTCTGGTTGTCTTTATGACCAAAAAAACATCTTGCGACATCATTCCCATATTCCACTAGTAGAAAAAATTTACATGTCATTAAAATAATGATAACTTTCATTCTACCTGATATTCTTGTATCTAAAAAACCCGAACGCACAGTTTGGCAAGGCTTCCGTCTATCTGTATTGACCTATGCCGTGTTGCCGGCACAAATCTGTGCCGCTTGAGTTTTAAGGGTTTCAAGGGTGTTAGGGATTTTTTCATCATGGCAAAATTAATTTCACCTAATTGGTTCTCATTATGGTTGCCTAGTTTTAAGATTTCTGGCAGCAGACTAAACCACACAGGAGTCCAGTCCTGCTCTACATGCCGCATAATTAATTAACGACTTTAATAAGCGTACTCTGCAGTTATACAAGTCTTATAAACTATACTTACCTGAGAGGTTAAATTACACACCTAGGCACACACACACACACACACACACACAATGTTCGTAATGTAAAAGGGTCGACATCAAGGTGGCATTTTAAAGCTGGGGAGAATTTAAAAGCTGTAAAGTGTATTCAGCCAGGTTAATCTCATGTTAGGCTAATTGTGCCTGGTTCATTTGTACCACCCACAACGTTTTAAATAATAAAAGAGTGAAATTATTTCTTGCTAACCCATATGGCGTAAGGCCTGCAGGTACAGGAGGATTAAGTGCTTGATAATAGAGTTTCCATTGGCTGTTAAAACTACAGGCCTGCACAATGGGGTGTTTTAGGCTCCAACAGGTCCACTGAAGCCTTTTTGGCTGTATAGGACATTTAAAAAAATATATGTATTTAGGTTGGTATGGAAAGTTTGCAATAAGGAGGCGCTTAGGGTCCGGGTTCGATTCCCTGGCCAGGCTCGATTCCTGTCTCTGTGTGCATGGTGTCTGCTTGGTGGGTTTCCTCCGGGTACTCCGGTTTCCTCCCACAGTCCAAAGATATGCAGGTTAGGCTATTTGGCGTTCCCAAATTGCCCGTAGTGTGTGAATGAGAGCTTGTGTGTGTGTGTGTGCCCAGCGATGGATTTGCACCCTGTCCAGGGTGTACCCTGCCTCGTGCCCTAAGCCTCCTGAGATAGGCTCCAGGCCTCCCACGACCCTGAATACAGGATAAAGCGGTATAGACGATGAGTGAGTGAGTGAGTTTGCAATAACTCAGAAAATATGATGCAGATCTATTTTATAGTTGCGAGTTTGTATAATTAATTGTCAGTGTTATTTCACAATTTTGAATAAAATTTAATTTTACATTTATTTTCCCCCAGTTTTGAGTTAATATCTCTTAATTACATTACATTATCATGTATTTGAGTTATTTTCTTGTGAGTTATTTTTTTGTCAATATACTCTATTGAGGTACGCATTTTTTCTTGCACTTACAAGGTAATGTCACATGAATGTGACATAAAAAAAATGCTATTTTGCTATTCTATGCAATGCAATTTCTATGCATCAACCAGTATTTAGTATGACGTCTAAAAAGACGTCTGCGGTGCTCTGGTGTCACTCGCTCAATCCATGCCTGCTTGATTGCTTCCTGATTTACAAAAAATTTTCACAGAAATTCACAATTCCCTTGGAAATTCCCCAGTTTTAGGCCTTTTCGAGGAGAGATGGACACCCCGGCTTTACAAAGTAAAAGTCCTGGGATGTGTCCTGTATTTGTTCCATCCATGAACTAAAGCAGCTGATTCTAATTAGCACAACTCTTCAGCCAGACAGGCTCGAACTAATTAGTGCCATCAGCTGTTCCGTATACAACAAATATATCACAAGAGTGACTTTTTAATCTCACAATTCTGAATCATTGTCACTCAATTTCAACGTCTTTTCACTCCATTATCTGCCTCAATTGTGATTTCATACAATATCTTGCAAGTACTTGTTAATATTCATGACTATGCCTGTAATGTATGAAATTCAACTACACAAGCATTGCGTGTAAACAAGGAATATAATCTAACTGTGTGAAGTATACTTTTCATCTCGAAGTATCCTGCAGTGCTTGTGTGGCTTGGGGTAGTGGTAGGGACAGTGTAATAAACAGAGAAACAAAATCGCACTGCCTCTCGAGTGTGAGAGAAAAGGTTGCATCTTCATCTGTAGGATATTACTGATATTATCTTTCAACTGCTGGGAAAAATGTCACAGTGTTATAATGTAAACTTGCAATTGCAAGAAAAATCTATATCATGTTTTTTCGTGCTCATACCGAGTGAACCAGTCAGCTACCAGGATCATCATTACCAGGGTTAAAGCTATTCAAGGTGAATGTGCATAATAACAGAGCATCGTTATTTCTCTATATACAACACTACGCACTTATACCAGCACTTCACTAGTGCTTGAGAACGTTTTCTCAGTAGAAAGCCTGAAGGATGACTGCCTGCTTCATGTCTGAAATGCTGGCCTCCCAGGAACACCTTTAAAAACAGCCTGGTTTGATCACCAAAGGCATTCTGTTTTGGCAGGACAATGCACTCATACTCATACTGCCCATTCCTGACCATGCTCTAAATGATTTCCACATGTTTGGGGTTTTAAAGGAGATCCTGGGAGGCTAGCGTTGCAGATGTGAATCAGCTATGGTGTGATGAGAAAACTTTCTACCTTGATGATATCCAAGCAGTGAAACACTGCTGGAATAAGTGCAGAGATCGAGAAATAGAGGGAGTTTTTACTCTCATAAGTGTGGAATCAAATGTCCCGGTTTGATTTGAACACCCATCATATATAACATATGGAATATAAAAGTAAAATTTGGCATCCAGCCCAATATACTTTTATTCCTAACTGCATACATGCTAATGATCTAATTATCTGTCCTTTCCTGAGTTAAACTAGCGGTAGTCAGGCACATTAAACTAAACAAGGCTCTTAAAGATAATGTGCTTTGAAATCCAGATGTTTTCCCTTTCAGGCTACACTATGTAGTTTATACTAGGCCCTTTCATTATGATACATATATTTTGTAACTAATAATAACCAATCAGAATGAGGTGTGGGTGAAAGCCTGGCATAATGACTGGACTGGGACTTGATGGCACGGCCACTGGAACTAGACTGGCACTTGCACAAAGTCACAGTTGCACAATGCTCGCAGAGCCAGGGTGCTGAGCAAGCAAGACATCTGTGCTGCTGCAGGCCTAATACTCGTAAAGCCAGGCAGTAAAAGAAGCACAAAATCAGAAATCTCAAACATCCTTGGTGCCAGTGGACACTGCTGGGTTAGAATGAGAAGGTGGAACACTCGGTTAAGAAGGTAAAGTGCCTGTCTGAGACTGTAGAGTATATAATAATGGCAGTACAGGGCTAAGTACTGTATATGTGGTTTGGGGCGCAGTTCATATGGTGAAGGGCATGGCAGGATTGTACAGGGCATAATTCAGGCAAAAAATGGTATGATTCATGCATAGCTTGGTATGAAACAGACCTGCCATGCCATAATCAATTCTATATAACACAGCTTCACTCTAAGAAAAGAAACAAGACTTTGGTTGGGATTGGGCTTTTGGCTTTTTCTCATGCTGGACTCTTTCATGCTCTGTGCCATAGCATCTTGTTTGAAACATGGTACGGTGAGCCTCTTTGCCCCGGACACTTTTGTGCTCTGTTGCCATGCAGTACTTGGAATCTTCTCATCCTGGACACCTTTGCACTCTTTGTTGCCGGTTTCTATTCAGAGCACATTGTGGAATCTCGTGCTAGCTACAGTATCTTTCCACTTGTTGCAGGCTTGATGCCAGACTGTGAGGCCTGCCCGGTCGTTTCACCGAACAAACTCTGTAATCTTAGCCGCCCCTAAAAATAATTAAGGGGAGCTCATGGAATACACCAAAAAAAGTACATCTTACATTCTGTTATGAATCACAGGTGGGATTGGCGTAAATGCAAACGTAATTTTAACTTAATTTAGCGTATATGAAACCGAAACAAATGAAAATGATGGATACAGTAGGACAGCAACAATTGGAAATAAATATGAATAACAGAAGTTTAAACAAGTCACAAAACAGATACAAGACAAGACAAGAAATTAAATCAAATAAAGGATATCCATCCATCTAGGAATCTCTGTAGTCCAGCTAAGGACCATGGAGGGCAATGGTGACCAACGTATTTATCCCCATTTTAATGACCGTGTCAACATTCACAAGCTATGTGTAATTCGGGAACACCAGTTAGTCAGAGTCTTTGGACTGTGGGTGGAGACTGGTGTACCTGGAGGAAACCCGCCAAGCATGGGGAGGACATGCAAACTCCATGCACACAGACCCTGAGCTGGGAATCAAACCTGATCCTGTAGGTGCAAGGCGACAGTGCTAACCCCTAGGGCACCGTGCCGCCAAATGTTGAACATAATCTAGACTAAAACTGAAAAAACCTTTGGAAATTGTGCAGGAAGAAATGATCAGATATTCAGTCAACTTTAGACCCAAAATAACATAAAGGGTCTGTCCGAAGTGGCCACAGCCACGTGCTGTTGGGGTGCAACCATGCCAGGCTCTCATTTAGCTCAGTCCAGCTTGTGCTGTTTGTCCAAGATCAGCCTAAGGATCGGCATAAGCAACATGAGCAGAAAAAAAAAAAATCATCCGTCTTTGGTCTGTGCGTGAGTGATTCCGATTTAAATTGCTAACTCGACCTTTACCACATGCAGCCTCATGCGTCCGTTGCTTAGAACACGGGTGTGTGTTTTCATGAATGCAGCGAGTCGTGTTGTGAATCCAGTCGTGGTTAACAGGCTTCCTGAGTGAGAGGGAGACATACAGATAAAGTGCTAGAGAGAGGAGGAGGGACACAGAGAGGCTGTGAAAAGATGTCGGCTTATGTATTATTGTGTGGCGGTTTCATTACAAGCACACTGTTTATTACGGGCGAAGCCACAAGGGTTCAGTGAGTCATCCTGCAAAGGCCCTCGCTCTCTCTAATATATTCCACCCAGATGATGCAGTATACCTCCAACCATACGTATCTATGGCAACTCCTGGATCCTCCTCTGCCTGCTCCTCCTCAGCTCGGGAGATAGAAGAGATGAGGAAAGGGAGGACTGGGACCAAGAGCCAGTCAGGGGGAAAATGAGCTATGCGATTGGGAGTTTTAAAGACAGATTGTGAGATTAGTAATTGCACTCAGCTTCGGAGGCTGTGGAGGAGAAAGAAAAGAGTCTGTATTAGATTTAGGAATAATTGCTTTAGGCTTGAGGTATGGACGCTAACTTATGATAACTGCTTAACGATAAGGAGCAGCCAGGCCTTCTCCTTCTTTCACTCATCCGCTCTTCTTCTTCTTTCCTCCGGATCGTTCTTCCTCCACGTTTAACAGCATCAATCTCTCTCTTCCTCTTTCTCTTCCTCTCTCTCTCTCTCTCTCTCTCTCTCTTTCTCGGCTCGTGTTGATATATGAGCTACGCGACAGGTAAAACAAACAGAGAGCCAATCAATGCTGTGAACAGCAGTGAAACGAGGCAGTAAATAACCAGAAGACAGAGCAAAGAGGGGCGGAGAACAAGAGGAGGGGAAAAGAAGAGTTCTTCCTTTCATCTTCCAGCGCTAATAACTCATTTACCTGTCACCAGCTCCCATAAAGCGGCGCCACTCGTAGCTGCACCGTGTTTATGCTGAGCATGGAAAGAAAATAATTAATATTTGGAAAATTATAACTCCGATCTCTAACTGATAAGAACCTCCTCCGTCATTATTATCTGCGAATGAACGTTTAGCTATGTCGAGTTTCCGAACAGCGTTGGTCACATATCTGTCACGGGCTACTAAATCGAGTTGTTTCTTATCCTAGCAGATTCACTGATGTCTTCAAATATTGAACCGTTACCTGAAGCATTGAAAGAATATTATATCTTGTGGAATCGATCTGACATTTTGTCATCATCTCCCATAGATTGTCATTCGAGTATGATGGCTGCTATTTGGAAAAAAAAAAAAAAAACCTGACTAGCAGGAATATTGGACAGTAGCACAGCAATTTGGCGTTATTTGTGCTAAACCTTCATTCAAAAGGGTTATTTCATTCATTCTATATATATATAAAATAGAATCTTTGTACTTGACGGAATAATGATTTTGACAAGTTTCTGCACTTTGTCTTGTTCTTTACCATTCCGTTTTATTAAAACAAGGGGGCCAAGGATCCATCCTCGTGCCTTCCTGGAGAGCTATCTGTCATGTCAGTGGAGGTTTCTCATGGGATGCGTTTGCAGCTTGATGTGCAATTGTATCTCAGGAGTTGAGGGTGAACAACCTTGCTCAAGTGCTAAACAGCAGCAGCTCTGGGGCTCAAACTGGGGACCTTCTCATCAGCAGTCCAACACTTTAACCACCAAGCGACCTCTGACCCTTTTAGAACATTGGAGGATTTTTCACTTTTATTTTTTGGAGAAACATTACTTTGCTGTTGAAAAGAGTAAAATAATGTTACTATTATTTTTACTGTTGAATAAAATCCTGAAAAGTGATCTCCAATTCCCCAAATAACATAAATTCCTAATAACATTCTGTGGAAGATATTTGTCCACTACATTTGGTATGATATGTTCAGATATGTGGCACGGTGGCTTAGTGATGCGGGTTCGACCCCACCATGTTTTCTCCGTGCTTGGTGGGTTTCCTCCGGTTTCCTTCCACAGTCCACGGACATCGAGATGAGGCTAATTGGCGCTCCCAAATTGCCCATAGTGTGTGAATGCGTGTGTGAATGTTGACCGGAGATCCTACCACGGACGTAAAAATGGGAATAAATACAACGCTCATATAAGATCTCTGACTTGGGTGACACCACAGACACGAGGCGATGTCTTACGGGAATAAGGGGGAAAGGAAAGGGGTTTTACGGAGGGAGGAAGGAAAGGAAGGGGAGGAAAGTAGTGAGGCAGTGCATGTGGGCATGAGGCTGGCGTACTCCTTAAAGCAGTTTCCCTCGCTCTTTTGGCCAACTGGCTCTGCCCAGCTCTCCTATAGTGCAGGGAAAGCCTGAGATCCATTAACAATGATCTTCTACCAGCCGTGCCCAATCTAGCACACCTGCAGAAGGGAAGGCCACCTACCTAGTGAGATTTAGATTTAGGTACAGGCCCATCACTGGAACATGCTGTGACAGGTCACCACTGGCCTCCATCTTCCCTAGTTGGACTACAGAGGTTCCAAGTGACTTTTCTCTGGCTCTAATGTGGACGCATCTGGGATCTGAAATGGCATGTGTGTGAACATCGACACATCTTTGCTCACGTTATCTGAGTTAAAAGCATTAATAAATAATGGATTCTATTTTAGCAAAAATATTTATGTGCTTGAGATTTTGCTCTGGAGGACGGCAAGCAGTTAGTCGGCTGTATTCGTTGAGGTCAGAAGAAAGAAGAAATCCAGATGTTGCTTCAGTAGCACTGCTGTGAAATCTTCACGCTGTCTTCGAAGCCGACTGACATCACCGTACAGTATGAGCAGAGGCAAAAAAAGGTCCCATGTATTCTGATCTGTCCCTTCTCCAACATGCATATATGTAGGACCACCTGGGAAAGTGACTGGTTTAAAAAAGATCAGATTTGTGCATTCAGACAGACCTTAAAAAACGGATCTGTGTCACATTAGGGTTAAAAATGGGAATTGAGTCACTTCAGAGTGGTAACGTAAACATAACTCATTTTTTTACCGACACCTTTGCCCTTTTTCTTGCCCTCCAACTTGGTCTGGAGGTTAAATTCAACTTTTCCCAACCAAAACCACCAGTTGCGAAAGTACTCCATTAAAGCTACTATTCTGGGTGTGAAATGGGATTCATGCAAAAGATCAATACTTTATTTTTATACACCTTGGTCTCTCCGTGAGAAGCCGCAAGATTGCCGGGATCTTGTTTACTGTCCCAGCTTAAGCTCCGTCTTCACAGTTCGGCAGGGTTCGCTAGTATCCTTCAGAATCCAAGCCCAAGGTAGTAAAGTTCCTCAAGGATTTATGGGTTGGAAATGAGAACAAACAGTAGGTATTATTTTAGCACACCACAGGTGATAACACACTCTCATGATTGCCTTCCCGTCTCTCCCTCTTTTTCCCTGTCTCCGTCTCCCTGTCTAGGTCCCTTATCGCAGCAGTAACTGTTGCCAGGGGGAGTGGAATAGGCATCACACAGGGAGCGTAGCGATGCACAGGGGTGACTTCGCACCAGAGCACACGCCTCTCGCGGTTCAGAAATACCAAGCAAGAGCGGAAATCATGCCAAGAGAGAACATGAGAGAGGAGAGAGAGAGAGAAAGGAAAGAAGGATGCGCGAGCATGTTATTTAGTCAGGCATTTGATTAATTTGATTCTTTATTCACAGTAACTACTCTGGCCCCCAAGGCATTTACCTGCTCTAATTTTAATCAAAGATTCTCAAAGGCAAATTAGTTTGTCTAGCAAGCGCGAGCGTGTCTGCTGGTGCATTTGTGATTAAATATTTTGGCATTGAATCTTTGAATATGGATGCCCTTACGGGAATGTGTGTTTGTATGAATGTTGTGCCGTCGATGCCCTACTGAAGGTTTATCCTTGGCCAATAGCTGTACAGTACATTTCGCTGGAACAGTGAAGGTGAAGGTTTGTCTGGAAAGGGAACTGGAAAAGGCCAAGTCGTCTCCACCCTCTTCCTCACAGTCATGCTTACTGAGGCAGAAACGCATTCACACACGCACATGTGCACAAACACACACACACACACTCCCGAACACATACACAGCACCATCTTTCGCCCTCAGGCTAGAACTCTGCAGGCTGTAGATGCCTCTTGTTTCTTCTGCATTTCCGCTTTTCATATCTTCCCCCGACTTCTTTCAGTTTAGCTGCTGAAAAGACACATGTGATGAAGGAGTGAAAAGAAGGACAGCATTTGAAAAGATTAAAGTTTGGCTGTGTTTTTTTTTTTTTTTACGTCTGTCTGAGAACCGCATTCTTTTTTTATCTGTGTCTGAATAAACGCCGGCCAAGACGCTTTTGTGATTGTGAGGGTTTAATGCATCTACATAGAGGCTTTAGCTCTAAGGCATTAGCGTGACAAAAGAGCATGCTGTAATGGAGAAAAATTCAATATCATAATGCATCTTTGCAAAAATGAGGGGCCTTTTTTATCTATGTCAGAATGCACTAAGTGCGCTAAAAATATCAATAGTTGTGCCTTTCAGCAGCTGTCATATATTCAATAAACAAAGCTGAATGAATTGCAATCGCAAGCTGGGCACAGGCTTCGAGAAATTACAAATTATAGGACTCTTAGTGCAGGTTCTCAGGGCTATGTATCTGTATATAAGTCTGATTCTTTTCCCCCGGAAATGCAGACACTTAGGCTTAATCACGTTTGCCGTTGCCAGACATTCAGCGTCCAAGCAGGCTGCGCAAAATCTGATTCGGTACTTCGACTTTCCTCCTGTCTTTTACATTCTGCCTAATAACAACCAGCACTAAATTGAACCTACCGCAGAGGTCCGTATGTGTGGAATTATGGGGATTCTGTTGGGTTTACTGATGGCCAGAGTGTCGGCGGGTATTTGTTACAAACCTGCACAAAACCTCCAGTTACCACTAATGAGCCTTTCCTCCTGTATCAAAGAAAGGAAGCCAATTAGACAAAATAGCTGGGGTTTGTGCAGAGCTGATATGAATACCTGCAGGACACCGAGATCAAGTTCAGTAACTAAGATCTAACAGTTTGTACATTTATATGTGTTTATTTGCCAGATGCATTTTGAAAGTCAATGAGTCTTTTGCTTTAAGGCAGAACTCATGGGGGTAAATGGAGGGTTGCCAGGGTCACAGTGTTTATGCAACATCAGGCTATATATACACTCACCTAAAGGATTATTAGGAACACCATACTAATACGGTGTTTGACCCCCTTTCGCCTTCAGAACT
>JAQQZT010000017.1:6206321-6216852 GCA_030068275.1 Clarias platycephalus
ATATATATATATATATATATATATATATATAGAGAGAGAGAGAGAGAGAGAGAGAGAGAGAGAGAGAGAGAGAGAGAGAACCAAAAAAAAAAAAAAAAAACAACAAAATACAGGGTGTAATGTTTAGTTTTGATGGTGGGGAAATTGAATTAAATCTTATACATTTTGAAAAAACAAATCTATGGCAAACATAGTGCAGACAGTGTGTCTGATATACAGTAGAACCACACTGTATAGTTTGGGACAGAGAAAGAGGGATTGTTCAGTGGATAATGCTCATGTTACATTTTCAAAAATTTAATTAAATAAAATTCTAATGATGTAGATTCAATTAAACAAATGGAAGCAAATGTTTTACTGTGACAGGCTGCAAAGTGCCTGAAAATACAAGAAAAAAAACTGGTTGTTTATGTTACAACCTCAGCAGCAGCCTCATTTCCCCTCTCGTCTGTTCCAATCACTCAGCATTCAGCATCACCAGTACACTAATCACCGCCTGATCATCTGCACCTGTTTCTCACTGGTTCATGCCTTAAGTTAAATGATTTTTCACTCTTGAATGATTCATAGGTCACTGTGTGGCTTAAACAAAAACATGCTCATTTACAGGGACTGGACTGAAAATGAGAGCCAAAAAAATGATAGCCAGAAAAGCCCTTCAGGAAGCCTGGAGAACTTTCTCGCAAGACTACATTAAAAAATGTAAGAAAGTTTGGCTCTTCGGAAGTAAAATATAAAGAAATGTGAGGGGGGGGGGGGGTCAAAACTTTTGCACAGTACTGTAGATATACACTACAAACAGCCAATGTAAAAATCTTCCTACTTTATTTAAATACATAAATCATTAATCAATCAGCTGTAAACCATTGAGCTCCCATTTTACTTTGTTAAAGTTGCTCACACAGCGATAAACAAACAAACAAACAAACAAAAAAGATTGTATGCTCACCCATCGTCGATACCACTTTATCCTGTATACAGGGTCGTGGGGGGCATGGAGCCTATCACAGGAAACATAGGGCACAAGGTGGGGTACACTCTGGACAGGTTGCCAACCCATCGGAAAGCACACATAGACACTATGGGCAATTTGGGAGGAAACCAAAGTACCCAGAGGAAACCTGTCAAGCACGGGGAGAACACACAAACTCTGCACACACAGAGGCTGGAATCAAACCTGGCCGGGAATTGAACTCAGACCCTAAAGGTGCAAGGTGACAGTGCTAACCACTATGCCACTGTGCCGCCCGTCAAATCATACACGTAGGCGTTTAAGAAATTAGAATATTTATTAAAATGGCTGATTTTCAAGTAAAAAAAAAAGATAATTAATGCAAATCTTTGGATCAATGCACACATAATTGTATATCATTATGAAAATGTCACTATGGCGAGCCTCTGTTGTACCCTCTCTTCTTAATGGAAGCTATTAATTTGCATATTGCCTTGACTCTATTCATTGTTCAATTGCAGCACTCTATACCAGGTTACCACCTGCACCCATCCCTCTGACGATCAGCAAAAATATATAGAGCGCCATTATCAAATGCCCTATTTTTGTGCCTGTTGCATTATCTGGAAAAATACGGTCCTATTTTCACCCCTTATAGTAGTCAGTAAATATATTATAGTGTGTGATTTCAGAGCAACACCGGGAGCGACAGGAAGAGTAAATCACAAAGAAACTGAAATTCAGACTGGATGATTGAAAAAGACTAGTAGACACACAGGGGAAAGGGGATAAAGGACAAAGCTTGTGGGATTGATGTTTTTTCATCAACAGTGTGTGTTTAAGTCATATTAATTAGACACAGAGGGCGCCGTGTCTGGCTGATAATGACCAGAGAGATGAGGTGAATAGGGTATAAGATGAATCATTTCTCCCGCTAGGTTGCTTTAGTTCTTCATGACTGGATGTGTTTGTGCCTGTGTGTCTAACAGTAGGGTCAAGCTTGTGTCTTAGCCAAATGTTTAACAGACTCTCGGTCTAAATAGTCATAATGTATTATGGTCACACAGGTTGGGTGAATTTATGCAGTATGTGTTGAGCCTCTTTTGTATTTACTGTACTGTATATACTAGAGTTAGTATCCGTCGTTGGCGGTTAAAGAGTTTGTAGAAATAGCTAAAATGTTAAAGCTAAAAACAAGCTGATAACTTTTTATTATTTCAGGTTAAAGCCCACGTACAGTACACGTCTGTCTGTCTTTCTGTACAGCAGAACTCTCTGCCTAATTTATTAATACAAAGAAATACAATTTTGTAATGCTACGTCTTGTTTACGCTAACTTGTACTTCTTTCGTCGTCACCCAAATACACTCCGTGTTCAGTAATCGGAGTGTGCACCTCCGATTTGTGAGAAATCAAAATAGCAGTTCGTAAAATGACTCCAGCGTGTTAAAATTCACTTCACTTCAGCGATGTTATTTCAGCAGGGTAAAAATATTCACTTTCCTTTTTCTAATTAATATCTATTGGTGCAGGTGTTTGTTTGCATTGAGCAAGTAGCTCATTTTTAAAATGAATTATTCTTAAAATATCTGGCACTAACTGTTCATAACACTCAACATTTTGATTTCACTTACTGTATGGTGCAGGTTTAACTTCAGGTAGATATCTAAGTACTGCAAATGTTCCATTAAATTCTGTTCAGCAGTCGATTTAAGACCCGCCCACAGATTGACGTATGCGTAACATGCGGTTTATAATCTGGCTCATAACGTCACTTATGTCATAACATTTTGATTTCATTTATGAGACAGGTTCAACATCAGGTAGTTATCTAAGTACTGCCAAAGTTTCATTAAATTCAGACAGACATACATACATACAGACATACATACAGACATACAGTACATACGGTACATACATACAGAAAATTTTCTGGCAGAAAAAGTTTCAGGTACTCAAATGTATAAGACACAAATACATCACTGGAAGAGCAAGTTCTGATCAATGTGCAGACAAAACCTTTCTTTTATTTATAAAGATAGCAAAGCCGAGCTTCAGTCTCATCTCTTGGCACAATCTACTTTTATTCATTTGGCAGAGGTTTTTATCCAGTTAGACAGAAAATCATTTCAAGCATCTGTCTATCAAAGGCGAATGATACAAGTGGGCAGAATTAACTAGCCAGAAGATGGGCAAGATTGTTGAACAGAGTGAGCACATCATAATTGGTTTGATTTGGCATCAAACAGGCTAACAAGTGCTACAAAAGAAAAGTGTTTGTGGCATTTGGCAGATTAAATCTGATCAAGGCCACAGCCATTCTAGGCCAGGAGTCTAAGAGGGGAGGGGTGGGTTAATCTTACTGTCAATCACAGCAACACTAGCTAGTCATGGGTGGATGTGAGCTCATAAATGTAGAAGGGAAGAGATTGGATTTTTGGTCTTGGAGGGAGCTTGAGCTAGTCGTTAATCATATGAAGGAGAACCGTCTGATGGGTTGGTGTTGTCAGGTGACCGAATTAAGGCGGGAAAATTAAGGAACAAAATATGGCATTATTTTAGTGTAGACAGCACATGAGCTTAGCTGAGCACAACAAACACTTTTTAAACAAATGTTTACTTTCTTACTCACCATAAAAACCTGATGTAACCCTAAATCGGTACACAAAAAGGTAAGAGCAAAAAGGCTCAGACAAAACTATGAATCAGAATCTGAGGGTCGAACCTGTTCTAACCAATCAGAGCAACGTTTTAACGTAAGGTTATCATTCGAAGCTTGTGGAGATAGTTACAGTATAGTCTGCAATCCTCCATTGTTCAATAGTATCTGACTCACAATTGCACAAACTTTTAATCTACATGATACTGTAGTACATAGACTGGGAACAAAGCAATCACACAAGGTACATCAGTAGATATGGTGAAAAAAAAAAGTTACTCATATTCTAGACTGAGCTGTGGTTTGAATGTTCAATGGTGAGATGTTTTTTATTTTTCTCATGGGAAATTTAGCTTGCAATAAAGCTAAAAAAAATGTTTAAAAAAACGACATCGGACGATACTGTATGTAGCAAAAGAGGCAGCCAGCAAAATCAGCTCTACAAACAATGAAATAATTGCCCCCAAAAAGTTTACAATAAGAAATACACACAATAAAATTATAACAACAAACAAGTTTCACTGACTGCAATTAAAAAAAAAAAAAAGTATGCTGAAGTAAACAATAGTGCTGTGGATGTTCGGCTTTGATTGGTCAGAAGGTGTTCATTATTTTCTCTTTAACACTAGGTCTGATTATAGCTGGCTGTAAGGTTTCATTTAATCCATTCAGTGTATTCTGTGATTGTTTCTATGGGAACTAATTAGCCGGCACGTTGGATGGAAAGTCACACAGACTGATTTCGTGAAGTTTTCTCAAATAATTTATTTTTAATTATTATGTTTTTTTTTAAATAAAGAAGTTCTGTAAACAGTCGTGGACAAAGCTGTACAGTAGCTATGATTATTGCCTTATTAACCCTTAAACCTTAAGCGGCACAGATCTGTGCTATATATATATATACTATATATACACACTTTCTATATTATATAGGCTTACTGTATATGGAAGCCTTGCCGGTGTGTGTTAACTGGAAGGCTTCAGATAACAATCTGCGCATTTGGGTTTTCAGGTAGAACTAAAGTCATCTTTACTGTTATAATGTATAAATGTTACTGTGACCGGTATATTGGGAATGACGTCGCAAATATGTAGAAAGATATGAGCATATTTTTTTTTCTTTCTCTTTCTTTCTTTCTTTCTTTCTTTCTTTCTTTCTTTCTTTCTTTCTTTCTTTCTTCTTCTTCTTCTTCTTCTTCTTATTTTTTGCTCAGTCATTGTTTGTCATATTACCTACGTTGTGCTGAAATAAAGGATTTGTTACTCTATACTGCACAATCCTGAGTCCCTATACTGTATACAGTATGTTTATTAAAAATCAACAAAAATTGGCTAAATGAGAGAGAGATTAAAAAAAGAGTGACCGGAAAGGTGATGAGTGCAGAGGTACAGTAGCTAAAAAAATTATGGATAAATGCAGACACTAAACTCTAGCATAATGATAAATTTTCATTAAAAAAAAATCGGTGATTATTGTCACAATAATATTTGACCTACTGGATAAGACTACTGCAAAACACTCGAGGTTGTACAGTTATTGGAAAATAAGAGTTTAGGGATAGGTAGCTATCGCTTGAATTTCACCTTGACTTGTGACAGCTCCAGGCTGTAAAAAAAAAAAAAAAAACGTAGCAAAGGTGAGTTTTGCTAGCTTCCTTTCTCACATCACATTTCTCAATTGATTTTCCATCTTTGACTCCTTGGGTATCATAGCGGGCTATAAAACCAAAGGTTAAATCTGTTATTGATCCACAGATACAACTGTCAACAGTTCTTTACACCTTTAATCGCCTTTAAAGTAGGAAAAAGAGAAAACTTCAGGGTGACACTGGGCATCTGTGGTGTTTCTGTCTAGGTATTTGGACGTCTGAGTTTTTCATGTGTTTCTCAAAGATTGTAAAAGAAAGCTGCGGAGTAAACAAAGCTGCCGGGTCATTCTGTCATCGCAGGAACCCCTAGGAGAAGGGGACCTGGTTTCAGATTGGCACCATAAGACTTTGCAGATTATAAAAATTCGTCTGGAACATACTGTAACCTCTCAGCTTATACACTCCTATTTATAAAGCTATCATATTGTAGCTATCTACGGCCAAAAGGCAAGGAAGAAAAATTGTCCATGCTGTCTGCGTGGGAGAATTGGCATTACTGTATCTTCCCTGTCAATCAGAGGGACACCGGTCAATCTTGGGCATTTGTCAGCTCATGCATGCGGAAGAGGGCAGATAGTGCATTCCTGTGAGCGCGGTAGTCTGAACAGATACGACTGAAGGGCTTTGCATGTCTTGAAGGAAGCATGTGTTTATTTAGTGTTTATATGTTGGCTGTCTTGTGACACAGTAGGGGATTGTTGGCTGTGAGTGGCAATTAGCGGGTGACCAAACTGGAAAGCAAACCTGCAAGAAATTCATTGCTTAGACAGACTCCTTTCATACATATAGTACAGTGGTCTGACGAGAAATCTCATAGGGAGCAATTTTGGCGAGAAAATTGGCATACTCCTAGAGATGTCCTGGAACTCTTGGGCTCTTGTAGCACTCATTTCAAACTCTCCAATCCTCTCTTCAATCTCGCCAATCTTGGCAAAAAGCTGCAGAATTATCAGACATGTCAATTCTATCTGTAGACTATTCATGAGAAAAAAAAATATCACTCTGCTTGCAATAGTAGTCTCACTCCTGGACACTCCTCAAAGTTGCAGGGCTCACCTGGTTTTTGACGATTTTGTGGATGCAGGGAAATTCGAAATGAAGAAATTCCTTACTGTGTCACTTGAAATACCCTCTGTGGCATTACTGTGTTGCTTGTGACGCTTTCGCTCAGCACTACTGGTAGTCATACAACCACTGGATTGGCGGATATTCCTTGTTTTTTCGCCGAGAGCTCCTCAAATCCATACCTCTTCTAGGTCATGGTATGACAAACGTCTCGACAAAATCGATCTCTATAAGATTTCTCTTCGGAATGCTGTATGTATAAAAGAGACTTTAGTAAAACCAACTTTTTTTTACTACCACTTTGACTTCCATGCTTGTTTTGCACGACTCTTTTACTTTTCGACTAGTCAGGAGATTCACAAAAAGGAGTCTGATATAACAGTTTTTTTTTTCCGGATTATTTCATCTCAAGATCTCGACATTTGAAACCTGAAAAAAAAAAAAAACACTTTTGCGGTTGTTTCCAAACATTTTCGAATGCTATTCAGGCCATACACATGAATTGGATTTTTCCGGTGCGAGCTTGCTGTGGATTTCTAAAACAGCTTGAAAGCTTTCTGTGTTTGTAGAACCTGAGCCCACTTCATCCCTTTTGTATGGTCTGAGGCTCTGTAGACTGGTACGTTCGTGCTTTCTAGTTTAGGTCAGATATACGGAATTCAGAGAGATTTTGATATACAATATGATTATGACAGAAAAACACATGCATGCATACTGCATATGGATATACAGGATATTTGAATGGGAGTGGAGTCTGTGAAAGCTGTGACTTCTTGAACGGGACTTGATGATGATGATGATGATGATGATGATGATGATGATGATGGGACAGGATAGCAGGGTTGGATGATGGTCAATTTCTTTCTTCTTTTTTTTTTTCATTTGTTTGTTTTTACTGTTCATGCAACAGACACACATGTACTGTAAACTTGGTCCTACAGGCAAAGACACACACACACACACTCACACACATACTGTATACGCGCTCCTCACCTTGATCCATCTTTAATGGAGAACCACTTAAAGAGTAGTGGTAGGCTTGCACAAACATGCTTTTCACTCTAAGTGAGAATCAGAGAACATGCTAAAAAGCATGTGCATGTCGTGCTCCACTTCACTTTGAGTACCATGAGAAACCGGACTAAAGTAAAACAGATTATTTGCCATTTTATTAATCATGACCAGCTTATGAATTTGTCTTAATCGAAAGTGTGTTAATCAGAACCTCAGTATTAGCTGTGTTGTATAGACGTCTCTAATACAGCTGCTATTGTTTTTTATATTATTATTATTATTATTATTATTATTATTGCAGCATGTATTCCTCATGTAAATGTGATTTTTTTTTTTTTTTTACATCACCCAAAATGTGTTAAATGATCACCCTGGATCCTGTCATTAACATCATTCCTGAAGATTGCACCTTTTACTATTAGACTATGCTTTGTGATTGGACTAAATTATATGACTGCGAACACAAAACCTGCAGTATTATGCTGCACAGATGTAACTCAACAACCTGAGAGTGACAGACTGTGTGTGTGAGAGAGAGAGAGAGTGGCATTGGAGTGCCATTTTGTGAACGTATCAGTATAATGGAGGTAAACTAGTCTTCCATTTCCTCAGGCATTATACCTCTCCTGGCTCCGGGAGCAGTCATTATCAACATCAAAACATGGTCTGTCCTAAAGCATAGTTTTGGTTTGAACTAGGCACTGGAAAATCCAAGCAATATCAGGTTCTTTGGTATAATCAATGCATCATGTTACACTATCTCCTTTCTCGAGTTAGCTCAAATATTTATTTATTTTACAAAGTGGTGGATATCAGTTAGCTGTCAGGAGTGCTATTGGTTGGTATGTCTTCCAGCATATACAGTACCTACTATACATTATACAGTAGCGTCTGTGATACCAATTACATTCTTTCTCTCAATACATATGGATATTTTTAATTATTAATACAATTACATCCAAAAGCTATAAAAACATCTACAGTATAGGAGACCTGTATTTGGCAGCACGGTGGATTAGTGGTTAGCACTGTAGCCTTGCGCCTCTAGGGTCCCGCGGTGGGTCTATATGCATGGAGTCTGCATGCTCTCTCCGTGCTTGAGGGGTTTCCTCCGTGTACTCTGGTTTTCTCCAACAGTCCAAAGACATGCAGATTAGGCTGATTGCCGTTCCAAATTTGCCTGTGAATGTTGACCAGAGGTCTTGCCATGGTTGTAAAAATATGAATAAATACAAAGGTCACCATTGGCCTCCACAGTCGCTTGTTGGACTACATGCTGTAGGTTCCCTGATGGATGTATGGAGACCTGTATGGAGACGACATACATAGAAGTTTTAAGAAAAGTGTCTTCTTCCTCCCATTACCTCTTTGATTAAGATCTTTTCTAGTGCTAGAAAAGCAGGGCTGAATTTCTTAGCAGTTTTATTTTAAAATGTCACTGACAACAATTTTTTTATCCACACATGATTGCACAGCAGGTATCAGGGTTGCCAGGTAGCCGTGTAAGAATATTCCCTGAAATTAAATCTTCAGGTCTTCAAGTACCTGTCCACATGTATACTGTAGCTTCAGCTATATTTGCTGTTCTAGGCTGACAGACGTGGATCCCAATCATGTCTTCTCAAATTGTACTGTAAGCCCATCCATGTCAAGATTCCACCTTTTGCTTTTTTAAAGATGCTTTTCAACTCACCACAGTTGCGCAGTTGTTTTTGCCTTTCTGCGGGTTCAAACCCGTCTGGTAATTCTCCTCGGAATTCTCCCACCAACAAGTCACTTTCTTCTACAGAACTCCCACTTACTGGCATTTTTGTTTCTTCTCCCACTCTGTATAAATTTGTTAACACTCCTGATTATCCTAGGAGATCAGCAGCTTCTAAAATACTCAAATCAGCCAGCCTGGTACCAGCAACTACCCCGGTCCCCATTCTGATGTTTTTTCATTTACATTTACTTTAACATTTACGCAGGGGCAGACGCCCTTATCCGGAGCGACTTAAAAAAAGTGCTTTGAAGTTCCCATCATTGGATAGATCCTTGTGAGTTACTGGGTTACTAAGTAAGTACCATCAGTCAGAACTGTTGGAAAGGGCTTTTTTGGGGGACGTTTGGCTTCTTAAGCGTTTAAATATTGCCAGAGACTCAGCTGTGCGGACATCTAGAGGAAGGTCATTCCACCACCTAGGTGCCAGGCCGTTTTGAGCTTTGTAGGCAAGCATCAGTGTTTTGGAGCCAGTGCAGGGAGCGGAGAAGTGGGGTGGTGTGGGAGAACTTGGGAAGATTAAAAACGAGACGTGCAGCTGCCTTGCCACTACAGACCTGCAGAAGTGAGTTGAAGTGGCCCAGTCTTGAAATAACAAGGCACTGAACAAGCACCTGAGTAGCCTGTGAAGAAAGAAAGGGGTTAGTAATGTGTGGGGAAAATGACAGTTGATTGTCCAATTGCCCATTCATCTTCTATACCACTTAACTTGTTACACGGTCGCAAGTATCTTATCCCAGGAGACATCGTGCAGGAGGTGCCAATCCATCACAGGGCACACACATACACACACACTCATTCACTATTTAGAATGGTCAATCAACCTAAAATGCATGTCTTTGAGTGTGGAAGGAAACCGGAGTACCCGGAGGAAACCCACCAAGCATGGGGAGAACTTGTGGACTCCATGCACACAGACCCGAGGCTGGAATCGAACCCCCATCCCTGAAGGAGCAAGGCCATAATGCTAACCATCACACCACTCTGCCACCTCATTATAATAATAATAATAATTGCTATGAATATTGCAAACCTTCGGTTTGTATTTGCATGAATTTGCTGAACATGGTATATTTGTTCCTACTAACTCAGCTCTTGAGTGAATATCGTACCCTGGACCAGTTACAGTGTGTTTTAAAAAGTCTTTATACTAACTTGCTTGAGATAGTAATCGCCAGCTCTATAGGAATGTTGCCAATAGAACAGACCAAGCAGATCAGTGGCATGTTTCCAAAAGGTAAAAACAGGACAGCAGAAAAGAGCAGAGTGCATGAGGGCTTAGTGCGTTCGATTTGTGTTTCCCTTGGTTGATAGTGCAGCCTTCCTCCCTTATTTCTTGCTGTCTTTCTTCTTCAGAACCACACACACACACACACACACACACACACACACACACACACACACACACACACACACACACACACACACAC
>JAQQZT010000017.1:6248768-6269057 GCA_030068275.1 Clarias platycephalus
TTTGGATTTTTACAACATTATTGTTGAAATACACAGTCCTGAAAAAGGGGCGTTTCTTTTTTTTGCTGAGTATATATAAAATACATAAATATTATTTCATACTCCTAAAATGACAATAACATTTGAACAATAAATGATTCATGATGTATTTTTTTAATATTGCTAAATAACTATAATAATGCAATTTTCCATTCCCTGTCAGACATGCATTATGCACTATTTCTGTAAAATAGGTGCCAATTTAGCTATTTATGTGGTTAAGGTAAAACAAGTCCTTTTTAAAAATACAAATATTACATGTTGTAACTGTGAAGAAGGCTATGGTAAATTTATATGGGCAACATAAAAGCCAGAATTCAGCCACAGGAAATCGAAACCAAAGGAAATGTTGTTGTCCAGGAACTCTGTCTACCTGTGACATTAGTTAATGTTTAAAGATGGGCCACTAGCCTCGATAATGTACATGATGCATATTAATGTACATGATGCATAAATATTTGATGATATGGACATGTTGGGTAATGTTGGATAAATTATTTAGTGAGAAAATAACAATGCAAATGGCAGCATTATGGCACAGCGGGGAGTTTTTCCCTTATACAGCTTCAAGGGCGTTAGTCTTAAGTTTGAGTTACGGGTTTGTGCTGAGTTTTGCATTTTCCCTCTATGTTCATGTGGGTTTCCTCTGGTTTCCTCCCACCACTTGGCTATTCTAAACTGTGAAAAACTGTGTAGGGTGAGCTAGAGTGTATTACTGCTTTGTGCCCAGTGTTCCAGTTTCAACCTTGAGGAGGATAAAGTGGTGACTGAAAATGTGTGTATGTGTGTGTGTGTGTGTGTGTGTGTGTGTCTACATATTGCATATTAATATTGGCAGTGCTCCCCTTTCACACCTGCAGGTTCCCTTACTCAATCCTTGAGATTAGTGTAAATGCAGAGTAGATTCCCCCATGTGTCTAATTGGGTGTCCTCCCACCTACTGTAGGAAAAATAAATGCTAGTAGGTAGCCGGCATGGTGGGTTAGTGGTTAGCACTGTCGCCTTACACCTCCAGGGTCCGGCTTCAATTCCCGCCTTGAGGTCCGTGAGAATGTTCTCCCTGTTCAGGTATTCTGGTTTCCTCCCATTGTTCAAAGACGTGCAGATTAGATTAGGCTGTAGTGTGTGAATGAGTGTGTGGTGTGTGCACCCTGTACAGGATGTACCCCACTTTGAGCCCTAAACCTCCTGCGATGATTGCATGTACAGTAGATGGATTGGCTAGTGTATGGAGCAGTGGTGCATGGTTTAAGGCTCTGGGTTACTGCTCAGAAGGTTGGGGGTTCAAGCCCCAGCACCATCAAGCTACCATTGTTGGGTTAAGGTTGAGCAAGGTTAACCATAACTCTTGTTGCTCCAGGGGTGGCATATCATGTGCTCTTACCCCAGTGTCCTAACTATCTGGGATATGTGAAGAAAAGAATTTCAGTGGGCTTAGTGGTTAGCAGAGTGGCTGTTCTCCCAGTGCTTAGTGGGTTTTCTTCCACAGTCCGAAGACATGTAGATTAGACTAATTGGCATGTAGATTAGACTACTGCCTGTAGTATTTGTAATGAGTTGGCACCCTGTCCAGGGGGTACCCCACCTCACACCCTAAGTCTCCTGGGATAGGCAACCCTGTATACAGGATAAACCGGTATAGACGATGAATGAGTGAGTGAGGTAATGTATATGTGTCAGATGAAGGTGTGTGTGGGACTGGAAACCCACAACGCTCCCATTATTCCTGGGATAGACTTTGGACCTCAAGTCAGCCTGAGAAGCATAAATGCAAATATTAACAAATAAATATATATACAAATAAACATGTATTCATACTCTCTTTCTCTCTAAAGAAGGGTGAAGACATTCAGTAATGTTTTATGCTTTTTTAAACTATTCTTTCCACATGCGTTTTAAACCTCTCTACCCAAACAACAAAGGTTTGCGAGTTAAACGCGTGTTTGTATATATGTGTGATAGAGAGAGTGACAGAGAGAGAGAGAGAGAGAGTGTGTGTGTGTGTGTGTGTGTGACAGCTCCTCAGCATAACCCGGGTTTAATTTCGCCTTCTCGCGCCTTAATGCTTTTTTTTTTTTTTTTTCCCTCACGCGAATTACGGCGAGACGTTCGCGCGTGACATTTTGCGCTCGAGCACACGAGGAAAGGCGGGAAAAAAAAACAGGGGTCTGACAGGAAATAATAAATAAGAGAGGAAAGAGAAGAAAAAGAAAATGCGTGAACGTGAGTCACCGTGTTATTACGGTGTTAATCACACACCTATTTGCTATTTTTAAAGGAGAACGCCAGCGTGGTGAGTGAGGTAGGGTATCGGATGAGATAGAGAGAGAGAGAAGGAGAGAGAGAGAGAGAGGGGGGCTGGAACATGATGGTGATGCTGACGACTGACTGACTGACCTGCTACACCGGACTTCATTTTGTGTTTCAAGTGCCCTCTTTTTTCGTCTTTTTGTTTTTCATTGAACAGCCCTGAACGGTGGAACTTACACTCGTTTTTGAGGGGAGAGCAAAAAAAAAAAGAAAAAAAATTGACCAATATTGCGTTTCTTACTGCGCGGTTTTTCCCCTCAGGAGGAACGAAGGAAGGAAGACGCTCATTAGCTCATTTTTTGTTTGTTTGTTTGTTTTTAAGGTAAGTCACACAGGTACTCGTTTATTCTCGGTGTGCTGCTTACTCATTTTGAACACCACAAGCTAAACGAGCTAATTTCTCCATTTATTAATGAACAAACATGTATTGCAAAATGCTCTGGTTATTACAAAAAATCAAGTTCTCTGGTTTATTTTTATATATATTTTTTGCTGACACATGAACTAACCTTACCATTAAAATTGCAGCCCAACCCATAATGCAGAGACTGGACTCAATGTAAATGCGCATAAGTTAAAGCCTGTCTCTTTCTCTGTGTGTGTGTGTGTGTGTGAAATAGAGAGTGTGTGTGAATGCATTACTTTCTCATTGTGTTAATGCGGTTTGCAATGCCAGCATCTGAGCTCATTAGCACCCAGAACACTGCTTTTATGTTATTATTATTATTATTATTATTATTATTATTATTGCTTGTTATACTTGGCTTTAAAAGGCGTAAACTGTATGACACGGTTTTCCTGTTTTTTCCCCGTCACTGAGTTGGAGGTCCGTCGTTGATGTCCAGGAGCACTGGGATTCGTTTTTATGTTTGTTAAGTACTCATGATGCTGTACTAATTATGATCACTTCTGACAGACTAAGTGATATCGCAGAGAAGGGGGAATCTTCAAGATGTTGTTGTTTTTCTTCATTTAGATTATTCGATCCACGTATTTGGTTTGGCACATGCTTACCGCCAGATGCCCTTCCTGAAGCAATCGTCCCCACAACCAGCACAGATGTGTGTACCCCCATGTCTGGGGTTCCCAGTCAGGAAAAATCGGACCCCGGTCTTTTTGTGAGACGGGTGGAGATGCTCCCACTGTACTTAAAAGGATGAATCTTTAAGACCGCATAATGGTACAAATTTTATAATTAGACGTTGTATTTATATCTCAGCATAATAGAAATGGATCATTTTGTCCTGTAATGCCATAAACAGCGCGATATAGTGGTTAGCATGGTGGCCTCACACAGTGGAGGTCGAGGATTCGATTCCAGCGTCGGCTCTGTGTGCTTGGAGCTTGTGTGGTACTTCAGTTTCCTTCCATATTCCAAAGACATGCAGATTAGGTTAATTGGTGTTCCTGAATTGCCTGTAGTGTGTGTGTGTGCGCCTTATGATAGATTGGCATCTTGTCCAGGGTGTACTCTGCCTTGTGCCCAAAGTCTCCTGGGATAAGCTCCAGGCCCCCGTGACCCTGTACAGGATAAGCAGTATAGAAGATGAATGAATGAACTGAACGAATGCCATAAACAGTAAATGTTGCACTTAATCATTTGATGTCTGTACGGAATGTTGCTGTAAATTATCAGTAATAATAATTATAATAATAATAATAACAATAATAATACCGTCATTAACTGTAATTG
Organism: Clarias platycephalus; assembly: GCA_030068275.1. Taxonomy (NCBI): domain Eukaryota; kingdom Metazoa; phylum Chordata; class Actinopteri; order Siluriformes; family Clariidae; genus Clarias; species Clarias platycephalus. Next base: position 6,252,811 of record JAQQZT010000017.1, read on the forward strand.
CTGCTTACAGTAGTCTACTGTTACCTCACTGTCAGTACACACCATTTTACCGCACTGACTTCAAGTATTTAACCAGTAACTTACTGTAAATTTATAATGTGCAACTGTATTTTTCATATTATTTACTGGAATTCGTATATACTGTACAGTACACTACTGTGCTATGTGCTAAGACAAAAATCATGAGGCTGGATTCACACGGTGGGTGAGCCCAATGTACGGGTGTGTGTTCAAAAAAACGAATGTTACATTATTAAGTTGAATTTCTCTACTGTCATCTGAGAAATTCCAAGGCACAAGCAACAAGAGCAATAATTCAGTTGGGGTCGCTCCATGCAATAATCGAATGGTATAAGCGAGTGTAACCATGTGAGTGCAGCTGAAAGATGGCAGACTGGAATTAACTTTGTGCAAACCTGCTAATTTTAGGCAGTAAAATCGAGAGGAATCATTTACCAGCAAGATGTAAGATGCTGATGAAATGCTCGGATGATGATAATAGCTCTTCAAAGTGTTAGCATCGATAATGTCATTCTCGATAGTTTAAGAGCGAACGAGCACCATGACATATCTCTCTCTCTCCGCCCAGTCCGCCTTGATTGACAGACAAAGCCATTATGTTGAAAAGTGGCATTATGGAATAAAAGCAGCCTTTGGGGGGGAAAAAAACATCATTGTAAAATAAAAGCTGACTTTGGACCTTTCCAAATAAAACCAAATGGAATCCATTTCTGCTGTTGTAAAAAATAATCAGGATGAAATAATATTTCAGAATAATATTTTAAGCGGTTTTTAATGCTGAATGAGGAACGTTTTATAATAATGGACTAAAATTTTAAAGTGCGTTTGAGTATATTCGGGTACAACAATTTTGTGCTCATATTATATATTTATCAGTATGTTTATGTAATTATATATTTTACCTATGACTAATTTGTTCATTTAGTTTTTAAACGCTTGCGTTTTACAGTAGCAGCTTAATATAACATCCCACTGACTTATCTTTTTTTTTTTTTAACAGTATGGTCACATGATCATCACATCACATAGGCTAAACTTTTGCTAGGAATTACTCAAACCACAAGGACTTGTCGTTTTTCTGACAAACCGTTTTGTCTGTATGTTCGACTCAACTGGCGCTTGCTTTTGTTTTGGAGCTGATAGACAACAGTGAGCGCTTCCTGGAGTGTCTTTATACTGAAGGAAAAGAAAACATGCCTTTTTTTCACCACAGGATATCACACAATCATGTCACTACAGCTGGGACATAGAGTACTATATTTCCTGTGGTTGTTTCTCCTGGTCATTTCATAGAAGGTTAAATACAGTCATCTTTCCCAGACCTGTAGTCTGTTAAAAATGACTGACATGACACATCCGGACAAGACTGAAATCCCAGAGTTGCTCCAGTAATAATTACATTTCCCCACCTCCCCAAGGAAAACCAGTTCAGTCCAGATAGGCCTCAAGGCTGAGTAACGTTGATTCGTTGTCTGCGCGCCTCGCTAGATGTTCTGACCTACAAGGTTTCTTAAGTGTTTAGTTCCTCAAAAAATGCCCAAGTGACATGTTCAGTCATGCCATCTTTGTTTTTGTTTTTTTCAAAGAATTGCTGCCTGTTTGAAAATAGTGCAGGCAAAGAAAAAAAAAGCTCAAGATTAGAAAATAAATTGTGATAACAGCGAAATTGAGAAATTCGTTCATAAACTTGAAATAACCATTTTTTTTTGTATGTAAGCTCAAAGGTTAATAAAGGATTTTTCTCCTAGTTTTAAAAGGAAATTGGGATCCTCACAGTAAAAATATCTCTTGTAGAACTATACATAGACCTACAACACTGTTCTCTAGATTAGTACACTTTTTTTCATCATTAGTTTTATCTTTACTGTTCATGGGTGTAAAGCTTTTCCAAACAATGATCCCGCGTTGCATCTGAAATAATTTTGTTATAATCTCCATCTATTATAATGAGAGCCGTGTTCTGTGGTAGCGTAGCCGGGTAATGTAAATGTAAATGTAGCTTTAAAGTTATTAGGTAATTCCATTAAAGTAATAAGTATATTCGTTTTGATTTGCGATTCTAACACGAACATTTATAACGTTGTAAATTTGAATTCCAAGCTGTAATATGAACATGAACGTTTTACAAATCTTCTTGTTGATTTACGATGAATAAAATTCCAATCTCATCATTTTGTTTACATAAATAACTTTTGACCGCAAATGAACGGCTGCATCCAGGGTTAGGATTTTCATCCAGGATGGGATTTGTGTGAAGTCTTAACCCCATAACATTCATGCTCAGGGAGAGATACCTGCAGATTTTTTTTTTCTGTGAGATGAGTTTGGCTGTATAAAGTACGTACACATTGTTAGTGACGATTATCTGGTAACTTATTCAAGTGTGTCTGCGAAATCTGTGTGACAGTATGGTATGTGGTGTGGAGAATAGCAAGTTTCAGTCCATTGAATTGTGAGGCAGGAAATACACCACCACAGGGCATCTCTCTCTCTCTCTCTTTCTCTCTCTCTTTCTCTATCTCTCTCACCCACTCGCATAGGTCTCGTTCTATTTATATATTAATTTTATGTTTATTTTCAAGAAGGCTGACATGAATTCACAAGGCGACCATAAATGTTCATAATTTCACTGCAGTGAAAGAGCTCCTTAGCTCCAATGGTGCAAAAGTAAACTGTAATTTCTGTGGAATGACAACACAAGAACAACATCAATGGTAATAACAGGTTGAAACTTGTAATACAGCATGTGCGAACAGCGGGATCTTTTACCTGTCAATTTTACATGTTTACGCGCGAAAGATTCTTTTCCGCTTCAGAATAACAGGACCCGGTGCCAGCTTATGAATTTTCTGGCATGTTTTAATTATGAATTTTTTATTCAAATGGCGTCTTTGAACAGCAGCGCTGGAAGGGCATCTGCACCAGCTTCTGCTGGACCTTAATTGCACGCCACCGAGCGTGTGAGAATTTATGAGGTGCAGGTTGATGGTTTTGGTTTTCATAATGCCATGTTTTATATAACTCTCTCTCTCTCTCACTCTCTCTTTGTCGCTCTCAGTCTGACTTATGGTTAATACTTTCTTCTCTGATGGAACTCCAGCTTGTCCCCCCCCCCTCACACTTGTCCTTTTCTTCCCTCGTGTCCCCTTGGTTCTCTTCCCTAAATACTGCATCATGTTTTCAGCTCCTGCATCACAAAAGCACACTCTGAAGGCATGTATCACGCGTGCATATGACAAAATCATTCTGTCACTTCTTAACCCAGCATCAGCCTCTTGTTTGCTCCCTGTACTCCAATAAACCCTGTATACACACACTCTTCTCTTTCGTTGTACCTCGTGGTTACTGATATACAGTTGCATGTCTGCCTTAATCATTTAGATCGTCTTGAAATAAAACAATAGCCGGTGTCTTTTTTTCTTTTTTTTTTTTTTTTTTAATTTATCAGCACCAAGGCGCCGTCCAGTGAATCTGAGCTTAACTGATTTTTTCTTCCTTTATCTTTCGTCGTCAATATTAACGGCAAATAAAGAATGTTTAAATAGTCCGTCAATGGCCTTCTCTAATCGGAGCTAAAGGAATGGCTAAAGATTCGGGGCTCAATTAGCTGCTATCATAGTGCGTCCGTGAATGTTAAACGTTAAACACCGCTCCGAACATACTGTATGAGACATGTCCTAATTCTCCGAGAATTCTATTCCTCCACTCATCTCGGTTCTTCTTCGTTTATCTCTGTCCCTATCATTTCAGCATCAGATTCTCTATAACCATCATTTCTCTGGTTGTTTGTCATTCTTTGTCAAGTTAATAACAGTGAAGGTTTACTGGAATGCACAACATAATAAAGCTATCAAGAGGAATTCAAATAAATGAAATGACAAAATAATAATACAGAATGAAACAAGCTATGTGGGATAATAATGAGAGAAAAAAAAAGAACTACAGACAAAGCAGCTCATGGATATATTTTTCACATACACAGAAATTTCAATAAGGAGTTGGAGAGAAAATCCTCGAAGTTTTTCAGTTTTGGGGGTATAAAAAAAAAAAAGAAAGGGAAAAAAAAACCTCTCTCCTGTGGGTTTATATCGAGGACAGTAGGACAGGAAATAAAATCTCCCTCTCAATCTTGTACATGTCACACCAACCCCCCCTCAGCCCACCCCCTTTCCCTTTCTGTCGCTCTCAAACCCCCGTTTTTTCCCGCTGCCAGTTTCTCCTGGGTGGCCATGTTGCTAGCATCATTAGAGAAAAACGGCCAAGAGGAGAGAAGGTGTGTGTCCTCAAATTCACACCCCTCCTTTTTTTTTTTTCTTTCTCCTGTCCACATCCTTCCTTTCCTACCTCTCTGTGACAGCCGGCAGCCAGTATGGCACAGTGGCCATGCCAGCGCAGGAAAGACCCATGTCAGCGATTAAATAGGCACCCGGGATGTGTGCACACTGACCTTAAACACACACACACACACACACACACACACACACACATGTACACGCTGCTTGTGTAATGTGTAGTGAAGGCTTCAGCATGATCTTGGCCATTAATGTTGGAATTATAATGATGCAAATGTGCGTTGGGGTCACTTTTAATCAACAGATCCGACGGCTTCATTAAGATTACGGTGCGTGTATTATTCATACTGTAGGTTATGTGTTATTACGTTGACACTATGTTTGTATTATATGGATATTACAAAATTGCGGTACTTTGTGAAGCAGTGCCAAGATCATGCAGAGGCTTTCAGACCAGTTCTCTCTCTCTCTCTCTTTCTCTCTCTCTCACACACACACATCTCACACTTTTTCCTTGGCAAATGGAGCATAGCGGATCATAGCAGCAGTGGGAAAAGCTTTGGCATATTGAGAAACCGGATTGTAACATTGGATTTGGATGTAAAACTGTGAAATGCTACAGATGTTGGAACTCAGAAAATCATTAAGCATGCATGAACATTCACACACACACACACACACTTACTTAATTAGGACTACCTGCTATTATCTCCGTTACGATCATGGACATGCCTTGAGTTTGATGATTAAGTGTCTAAAAAAATGATTCATACCTGCTCTATTATATGATCCTATTATGATATATACATTGATATCAGTCTGATGGGATGATTGAAGGTCATGAGTGCATAAAATTAGCGTGGCATTTATTAGGGGCAAGTGAGGCATCGTGATCATAGTTCAAAGCAGATGTCAGAGGTAATCATAGGCTTATTGGTAATCATTAAAAGGGCAGAGGACAGGATCCATACATGGCACAGGACACAAAGCTGAGGGACGCACCGAAGACAAACTAATCAAGGGTAAGGCACAGAATAAGTAACACACCAATGAGAGGTTGAACATGACCTCACATCCTACGCTATAGGCCTTTTAAACCTTAAAAAACTAGAGCTAACTGTTATACAGCAGAAAAGCTAGATTTTTTTTTTTACATTGGTAGTTTAAAATACAAAAAAAAAAAAAAAAAAAAAACACATTAAAATAAACATCTAATCCCGGTGTAGTATGCAGAACATATGTTAAAGTTGATGTGATGAATAGTTCTTGTCATGATAATCAAACCAAATTGCCATCTTTGAAAATGTGCCTCAATTAATTCTATTCACAGGCTGCCAGGCTATAAATGATCACTTTCATGCCACGAAAAACATGTGCAGCGTATCCTAATGTCTAACTAGAAAAGACGGATGAAAATAGCGCAATGTAACCAAACTTCAAAATTATATCCCTTGATTGAGGTTTTTTCTTTTTTTTTTTCCCTTTTACATCCACTAATGTGTCTCAAGCAAAAAATAAATAAATAAAAAAGCATAGTCCTTCTGGCATTTGTGTTCGTGCCATGATTAGTTGACCTTTTATCATGAGTAAAACAGTACAAGCTCATTTCCCAACCAGTCTAATTATTAAAATGAGTAGGCATTCAGAGGTGGATAAATGATCATTTTATTACCTAGCCCACGGGGCAAGAGGACATTCCAATGTGCTGCTCAGTTCCATGTTTTTGTTCCCCAGGGCCAAAAAGATAGAGCAAATGTAAAATAATAACATAAATAAAGCCAGTTAGATAATTAAGTTTATTAATACGAAGGGATTTGAACACCTTATATGAATTCAAAGGAAGGGGACAACTGTACTATACGTAGCAATATGTCGAGCCCAAACTTATTTATTTATTAATTTAATACTAGATGTTCCCACGACTTTGTTTGCGTGGAATTTAATTGCCCACTCATAAACTCGTTTAAAAAAAAAAAAAATGTACAGCATCATCTGTTGTATTTTGGAATCAACAAAAATTACTGTGTTACCGTGAAATGTGCGGAATGAAGGCGTGAGATCGCGTTTATTAAGTATCTTTCAGTTGTACACTCATAAGCAATTATGTACTTATAAATGTACAGTGCCATCTGTTGAATTCTGAGACGAACTAATGTTTTTTTTCAAGGTCGATTTTTGTTACGATATAAGGGCATTTTCCATTTAAATTTCACATTAGCATATCTTCTCTTCCCGTCGGCTGATTGCGGTGTACAGACTGATGACACGCCAACGACAACTAGATGTTTTAGATGTTTTTTTTTTTTTCATCCACACAATATCATTTCAAGTCACTAAAAATAGACTTTTTGGAAAACTCCTTCCAGGCTGAAGATGTTCAGAAACTCCACTTTGAGTGATAATTTATAGCTAGGGGAAACCGTTGCCTTGTAAGGGTGTGCATTGTATTTCCTTTGTTTGATGTCAGAGTGTTTTCAGGCTTCTGATTGGACAAGATGACTTTACAGTTAGGGTTATACCGTATGTGGACAAAAAAAAATTTTTAAGCTCTGTTTTAAAAAATATCCATACACTGAACATGTGAACTGGAACATTATTCTTATCCTTTCCTGATAAAGTTTATTTTATTTTATTTTGTAATTAATTAATTTTTACTTTACCTTTGCTTTTGTCCTTTTGAGACAAGAGGCAAAACATTTCACATCACATGTTTTTGCATATTGTTTGATTTGGACTAGGATTTATATTTTTTTCTACATTTTTAATCTTGAGTTGACTTTACTGTATGTTGTGCTTGCAGGAGATTTTCGAAGCTTTACTCTGTGCTTAATTATGCTTAGCTCCATAACCCTGCATGTTTCTTTATTCGGGAAAATCATTGCTTATGCATACGTGCTGATTTATCTGCCCGGTACAAATTGTTATAATGGCAATTAGATCACATGTAGGGCAGCGGGTGGTGACATTCAGACGTCATCAAGGCATCAACACTATTGTAATGCGCATTAGATCTTAAAGTATATACACCTAACTGTAATGTCTGTAGAATGTGTTTTTTTTTCTTTCTCTCTTTCTCTGTTTATTGAAGCAATTTGTCCACTGGGCAACTGGGAATTAAAAAAAAAAGAAAAGTAGCCATGAAATCTGTTTGTGGCTGAACCCCTGGATACTGTAACAAGCAAAATCAATTTGGTTGAATTACATATACAGTTAAAAAATAAAAAGACAAGCACTAACCTCAGCATTTACACTAACCTTAGCTATTCACAGATATTCATCATGAGTAGACTTCTTGTGATTTGTCAGCTGAGAGACTGTTTTTGTCTGATGAAGGAATCCTATTTGAAACATGTTCACCACAGGGTTAGCCTTGAGCTCTTTCTGTTTGGATTTTTTTTTTCTGTTAAATGCATCGAAAAGCGATTTGTCTGCATTGCCCTTTGGGGCCAATAAAAAAAAAAGAGAGAGAGAGAGAGAGAGAGAACCTGCCCTGGCAGTTCAGATTTTCTTTACTTCTTTAGACACGAGGATGGCTAAGCTTTAGTACCTCATTTGTTTGTGGTTCTTCTTTCTTCAGGCAGCAAAATATCGCTCTTTCCAAACACTTGATGAATCTTCAGCTTGTTCAGTTCAGCGCTGACGTGAATCACACATAAAAATCTGTTGTGCATTTTGATGTGAAATTGATTTTTATAATTGTCTATTGGCAGGCGGAAATAACTCAGCATTCTGCAAGTCTGTGATGTTTGAAGTGTACCCGCTTCACTGTTTTTCTGAAAAGCTGCGACTTTGCAATTGAAGTCAACTCCTTTATAGACTAGATCTGGCACAAGGCTGTAATTCCTAATTTCTTATAATTACTGAGCAACTGCAGAGAGAAATAATTTGTCGTAAATTGTGTTACATAAAAATAGAAGAAGAAAAAAACAACACAAAGGTTTTTCTGAAATAAAGCCAAATAGAAATGTGCATGACAGTTAAATCCAGCAGTTCCCTTAGGTACACAGATATTGTTTCATTTTATGATTTTTATAGACTTTATGCAAGAAAACTCATGAGCAGCAGTAAAACCTAATGCTGAAGCCCATGTGGTCCTTACACAAACATTTATTAAATCTGCAGTGGTCCAGCTTAGCTGTAACATACTGCCTCCATTCGTCAGGCTGGTCTCAGGAGGAACAAAAATGGAAATGAGACAAAACAGTGATCTGCATGTCAAATGTGTTAAAAAAAAATAAATAAATAAAATTTGAAGCAAGTCTCTATGGGACTAATGCCTTTTTAAACAAGACAAGGAAATGAGCTTGGGAAAAAGAAATGCCTCAACACTGAGCTAATAATATTAAATTAAAACCATCATAGGTTGTCATTTAAAATGGTGCAATTTCAAGCAATAAACCACGGGTCCTTTGGGTCACTTAAAGCAGTAAATCCACTGACATATGGTACTGCAAAATAATTATAACGTTTTCTGGAAAATATCCTGTGTATAATTAGTTAAAAAAATGTGACTTCAATAAGGACACAGATTTGTTTTGAAATCATCAAAAAGAAATTAAATAAACAAACAAAATTATAACCTTCCTAACATCATAATTTCAACATCATCAGAATTGTTTTTTTATGTTCAAAAGTAAGACAATTCCGTAAAATTTGATGGTTTTCAACCACAGCTCTATCTCCAACTCTTAATAATTTGTTTCTCTATTATTTGCATAAAATGTTTAGGCTTTTTGATATTGGTTGGGGAAATGAAATTATTAGATCATGTCACAAATGTAAAGTCCTGAGGCATAACGTCAGATATGCTTCACTGTCTCTGTCCTGTTTTTGTTTTGTTTGACTGATTTCATTTAATATCAACGTATGTGCGAGAAAGAGAAAAAAGCTTCAGGCGAGACTCTGGCGTTGCAGTTATGCAAAATATTATGCACACACATATACACAAGAGCACACACATTTACACACAAAAACCCAACAGTTTTCTTTCATGTGTTGTACAAGGCCCCTTATATCCACCAATAACATTAAAGTCACGAAATTCCGGAATTCCTCTTCTTATTATTATTATTACTTCCTTTGGATGGCACGGTGGCTTAGTGGTTAGCACTATCGCCTTGCACCTCCAGGGTCTGGGTTCAATTCCAGCGACGGGTCTGTGTGCATGGACTTTGAATGTTCTCCCCATGCTTGTTGGTTTTCTTCCAGTTACTCCGGTTTCCTCCTACAGTTCGAAAACATGCAGGTGAGGCTAAAGGGCATTCCCAGATTGCCTGTAGTGTGTGAATGAGTGTGTTTATGTGCCCTGTGATGCATTGGCACCCCATTCAGGGTGTACTTTGCCTTGTGCCCTAAGTCTCCTAGGATTGGCTCCAGGCCCCTCGCAGGTCGGGTCGGTACAGCGGTATAAAAGATGAGTGAGTAAGGGAGTAATTACTTCCTTTGGAGTTACCATGCCTGTCAAAATGGAGAAACAGTTAGCTGCTCACTTGCTGCGCTGAAAGGCCAACCCATTTGTACCACTCAAAGACACACCCATCTGCACAACTCAAAGACACACCCAGCTGTACTGTACCATTTAAAGACACAACCATCTGTACCACTCAAAGAAAAAGAATCCCAGAATTCCATGGTCTACAGAGTGACCCTTTACTTGAGGACTTTAACATTTAAAAACATTCATATTTACACCACTGTAAGATACACCCATTTGCCCCGCTCCAAGATATGCTTGTTTGCACAACTCCACAACAACCATTTCCATTAGGCTCACTCAAAGACACCCCACCATTTCACAGCCTACAGATTAACCCTTTGCAAACATTAAAATATCATCAGAAAATGTTGTCAGAATAAGTGTTATGGTTGAAGTACGTTATCAGTTATAAATTAAAAATGCATGAAAACATATATCTCATTTTCAGTGTGGACAGCTTTAGAAATTCTTGGCAGAAGATGAAGGGCTCCAGTAAAACTTTAATTCTTAAGTCTTATGCAACTCTGAGCAACTAAAGAGCACAGTAACAAGCAGGAGCAATCAGCTAAACCTTTATTTCACTCACCAATGTCTGACTATTTTCAGATTTTTTTTTCTCAATAAAATACATTTATTTATAAAAATATATATATCAATACAGTTCTTATAAAATTTATTTTATGTCCAGTCTTTATTTCCCGGCCTATTTCCCAACAAACCAAATCCTTTTCTCAAATATGTAGCTTTTGCCAATAAATAATCACACTAGGAACTAATCAAACTGAGATTATTGTGTATACAGTATATAGGATATATTCATTACAGAATGAATAGCAGCCTGCTACTGTAGATGGTTCATCAAACTTGTTTCCAGTGTGTGAGAGCTCACTAAATGTAAAACAATTTAAAACTTTAATGAGAAATGGCATTGCATATGCATTTTTAAGCAAGTTAAAAACTTGTGTTAACCACTACACCTACAGTAATAAACTAACTAATCTGTGTTAGATAGCACCTTTAACCGTTTACCACCAGTTGACAGAGTGTTATTTATTTATTTAATTTATTTTGGAAAAATGGTTCTTCTCTCCACTACAGTTCTGGACACTTAGAATTTTTGCCAAAGTGCAGTGAGCCTGTTCTGGCAGCTCATAGTGGCCCAACACCTTACTAAGGCACCTTATGCCTTATGTTCGTTAATCTCTCTTCTTCCTGTTTACTAAAGGATGGGAAGTATTGGTTTTGGAATGTTTCCAAATGTAGTATATTTAATAGATGGGTCACACAGTGAAAACTGCAGCCATTTCACCATTCAATAAATAACATTAAAAGAAGTGTGAAACTAATCAGCAGTTTTGGATCTTAAAATCTTTTAACTCAAATATTTCAAGATAACTATACAGTTTACTTACAGTAAGTGAAGATTTTCTTGGGTACTGAGCTAGGATGTCGCTAACTAAAGGATCTGATTGTACCAAAACAAGAAACGATGGATGAACAGCAATCCCTCCACCCACGGCTCCGTCTGGGCAAACTTCAAGAGAGGCATCAGGTCGGCAAAACACAACTACAAACATCAGCTATAAGAAGACTTTAGCAGTACTGTAACTCAAATCCATGACGGATATGGCAAGGCATAGAGTCCATCACAGATTACAAAAGAAAAATAAATAAATAATCACGCACACCCTGCACCAACTAACAACCCTGGAAGCTTAGCGAAGAAACTAAACAATTTGCTCACTTTGACAAAGACAGTAATCAACCTTACTCAGTTTTGAACTGTCTGATATTCCACAGACTCTTGTTTTGTGCACTCATGTGGCCCTCCGCAGCTGCGTCCAAGGGCGTGTACTTCAGACCTGTGCTGACCAGCTAGCAGCAGTATTTACACACATTTCCAATACAACCACTCTGTCCTCATGCACATTCCCTGTATTCCTCGAATCAAAAACGGTGCTAATCCCCAAGAAACCCACAGTAAGATGCCTCAATGACTACCAACCAATTGCTTTTAACCCTGTCATTTCAAAATGCTTATAATGTCTGGTACCCGCCATACTGTGTCAAAGACACTGTCCCAGCTGATTTCAATCAACACAGCAAACAAGACTGAGGATTCTACCTGTGTGGCTCTCATCACATTCCTCATTCACCTGAAAAAAGACAAAAGGATACTCTTTGCTGACCACAGTTTGGCGTTTAAAAGCATCATATCAAACAAGCTCCACACCCTAGGACTAGAACCCTTCATATACAGTACCAATGGATACAAGATTTCCTCATCACCCACCCCAGACCGTCAGATTGGGCCAACACACATTCTACAGGAAGGAGGTTTAGAACCTGAAACCGCTTGAAATAACCTGGTCTTTAACACCAAAAAGACCAAGGAGATCATTGTGGACTTTAGGACTAGGGGTACCTCAGTGGTTTAAAGCATTGGGCTATGGTTCGGAAGGTCCCAGGTTCAAAATCCACAACCACCAAAGTTGCCACTCTTGGGCCCTTGAGCAAGGCCCTTAACCCTCATCAGCACAGATGCATAATAAGATAATGTAAGTCGCTCTGGATAAGAGCATCGTCGAAAAGCTGAAATGTAAATGTAGTACCATCACGAAACTATGAACAGTCCTATTCACATGAACACAAACTAGAGAGAGTCTCCAGCTTCAGATTCCTGGGAGTCACAATCACAGTGGACCTTAACACCTTAGCGGTAGAGAGTAATACACAATAGTGCCTTTATTTTGCAAGAACTCTAAGGAGAGCCAACCTCCCTGAAAAATTCCTGGTGAACTTCTACAGATGCGTTGCGTATTTTATACAGCATTTTTTCTTCCTATATATTACTATAGAATTCTTTTGTTTTTCATGAAAAGTTCATGAAGCTTGAAGTTAAGACAAGCCCATATCAGTTATTTTAATATTTAATGATAACATTATAGCTTCAGTATATTAAAGTAACTGACTGACTTCACTACAGGCTGCATGTTGCGTAGTGGTTAGCACTGTTACTTGCACCTGCAGGAATTCAAATCTGGCATTCGCTTTGTTTAAAGTTTGTATGCTTTCTCTGTCCTTGGTGTGTTTTTTCTTTATTTCTTTCACAGTCCAAAGACATGTGGTATAGACTGATTGGTGTGTCCAAATTTAATGTAGGCTATGATTGGGGTGTGAGTGTGTGTGCTTGTGCCCTGTTATGAGTTGTCACACAGTCCAGGGTGTAGCCCTCCCCCTTGTGCCCTGAGTTTCTGGGGATAGGATCCAGGCCCTTCTTACCCTCCACAGGATAAGTGGTATAAATGGATAAACATATTTTTTTAGCATGGGAATCACCAGTCACCATCTGATAAGATCACCATACCTTGGTGCCGATTCTGTGAGTATCACGATTTTATAAATATCCTGATTTTATTATTTCCAAACAAACTTAGCAATTTATTCACTCCTACAACATGGGATGCTGGTCTAGGAATAGTTTAGAGTGCACCACCTGTAGGATCATAAAGAACCGTTGTCGTTTGATCATAAAGAACCGTTGCCGTTTTTTTACCTCCCCAAATCCCTCCTGAGCGCACATTGAGTTGTTTTGAACACGCAGCATTGTGCAGCTTGTAACGCAGGCATGTGCGTCTTTCAAGACTAATTAGCGCGCATAGTGTTTTGAGACAGGTGTGAGCGTGTGTAATGAGTGGGTCTGAGATGAATTAACTCGCAGAGTTTGGAGAAAAAGGCCTAATTGATGTGAGTAACTTTTGATAATGAAAATAATTTTCTGTTGCACCATTCGGCAAGGAATTACTGTCCAGAGTGATCAGTCATAGCTGATCAAGTTTAAGAAAAAAAGCAATTCCGGTCACTGGCTGATCAATTGGTGCATCTCTATTATAAATTTAATAAATCACTTAAAAGTTTATTTTGGAGTAAATGTGGCGATACATGAATCAGCACACAAAAGTATCGCAATTTATAACTGATTCCTCATAATTTTCCCTCCAACTATTTTTGCTATTCCCTGCAACGTGTTGCCACACAAAGAACACAATGGGTCAATTTATATTTGCTGTTTGAGCTGTAAATAAAAAATATATATTGAATGAGTTGTTTAATACCAACCTATCTTCTGTTTCATTGGAGTCAGGGGATCAACAACCATTTAGAGCAGACCTCTGGTCATGTACAGTATATTGTGAATGGATATTGTAGACGTTTTCTCTTTGGCAGTCGAACATTGGTTGGCAAACATGGGACACTAATATCTGTAAGAAACACAAACCACTTAATTGATAACATTTCAATAACTGTTGGCGTATCTCCATCCAATATATTCCATGCTCGTTTTAAAGTGTGAATATTTCATTTAAATCAATGTGTTGCTATATGTTTATCATGCCTACAAAAATGACCATACTGCAAAATCAAAATATAATTGACATCAATATGAATATAAATGACAGCACTGTACATGTAATTCTGGAGAAGCACAAGTAGTCTAGATAGGCCCACAACCTCAATCAGCCCTGATAAATTATTTTTGCCTGAATGTATTGATTTCCATAACCGAAAGTAACAGAAGACACGACGCAGGTTCATGTTTCCCAGCATTCAAAATGAACAACAAGCAACGTTTATATAAAATAAAGGGAGGCTTTTGTTTCTGCTCAGACATAACCGAGCGATGAGGTTAACTGACCTGGACAAGATCATCAAAGATTCTCAAAAACGCTTGTGATCTGCTGTTTTGGATGCTTATTGTAGGAGATCGTTGCCTGAATGTGGGGTCTGGTGCTACAATCAAGGCTTGTGAATAAGGCTGTGGTTTTCTCAAACAAAAATGATCTATACCATATTATCTTATATGGAAGGGGGGCAGTGGGGGGGGGGGGGGGGGGTGTTGCACTCACACCCTCATATACATAATCCTAGATTATGAGTATTTTGTAATTTCAAATGCATGCATGTAGGAACAAGAGGACATTAATTAAATGCTTCTATGTATTTGCATTTTCCTACTTCAGTTTTCATGGAGTGACCCAGATATGCTCTTCTGATGAGAATAAACATTGTTGAACTATCTGTTCGTTTTTTTTGCAGCGATTAGTGACATTTTTGTAAATTAGTGACTGCAGGGGAGGTCGATGCTCCTGGAACAAGAAGGCCAAGTCTTTGTGTCCTTCATGAATATTAATGTGATATAAGCTAATCACAAGCTAAATGTAAAAGGTGACAGTTTTGCAATAATAGTACAGTAAGTAATAATAATAAATAATAATAATAATAATAATAATTCAATCCCAGGTCTGTGCTTTAGTTGTTTTAGCACAAATTTGATATATATAACATTGGTCCTTGTTCAGCAGCATTCTCTTAAATTTCTGCTAAGAGATAAAAGAACAGAAGTCAACAGCAGATGCAAATGAATTCTCTTAACCTATCCCAGTCTGCTCTTACCCACGTCAGGTGAATGATGAATCCTATTTGATCTTACGTTCAAGGCGAATAGGATTATCATAGGATTACCACCACATAAGAGCAGGTGCACGCTGTGCCATATGCGAATCGGGATCTAGGACTGGAGAGATGCCACTGAGAAAAGCTGGTAAGAAGAAGAAATACATGAATAGCAAAATCAAAGTACGTTTGTAATCAACTTAAACAAACTAAACGTGATCTTCCAGAGTGTGAGCACTGGCATTCCAGGCACATCAAAGATGCAGAAATGGCAAGCGATCTGTGATGGTTCGCTGGCACATGGAGTGAGGGCATGATCTCCATTTTATTTACTTTTTTTAAAATAACAGTTGAACTGCATAGTGATTTTCAAAATTATGTGTTTCAGAATACTTGGGCAATCCGAAAAGGCTTAGCATCCATTCATCAAATCTGTTGCGATCTCTAAAAATCCACTCTGAGTAAACCCCGGATGGCAAAGTATCTAACAAGAGTGTCTTAGCCGTTCAAAAGCAAAACGCATGCAAGCAGAAGGGTTTTTCTAGTCTTAATTTGGATCAAATAAACCAATAGTATCTCTTTAGCCCACAAATTCAATAATCTGATCATTATAATTTCTTGAAAAATATTTAATAATTTAAATTTGATTATATGATGCATTTTATGTTTTTCAATTTAAAACTATGCTTCAGTGCATCAGATAAACAATTTGCGAACTGTGAAAACATTTACATTTAGACATTTGGCAGATGCTCTTATCCAGTAAGAGTGCTCGTAAAATTTGACAGCAAAAATAAGAAAACATTAGTGAATCTCAGAAATTAATAGAATCAAAGATAAGAGAAATTTTGTTTGTATACTATATCACTTCTTGCATGAGGTCCAATTCTAATATAATGCTGCTCTATCTGTCACGTTCTGCTGGATGTTGGACTGTGGGTGTGGGTTAGGCATAGGCGCAGAGGGGGTTCAAGGTGTAACAAAAAGAGTCTTTAATGATATAA
>JAQQZT010000017.1:6285514-6309258 GCA_030068275.1 Clarias platycephalus
CTCCACATCATTGCATTCAGTTTTTATTCACAATTTGTTAAGTGTCCCAACTTTTTTGGAATCCGGTTTGTATATAAGAAATATAAAAAAATATATTAAACATATAAAAATTAAAAATATATAAAAGAATATAAAAATATATTTAAAAAATTACAGCTCATACTATTAGTCACAAGTCTGGACACACCTTGAATTATCTTTCCGGATTTTTATTGCTAATTACATTGTAAAAAATCCAAAGGCATCCAACTGAGTGGCCCTACAGAACCTGTAAAAGTCTGGACACAAGTTTGGATGTATTTTACCTACCGGAACAATACTGGAGAAATAACACATATATAAAAAACTGTGAAATATCGCATATTAAGTAGCATTAGGTAATTAAGCAACAACAACATCAACAGTCAGTAGTTATTTTAAGACGTGAAGGTCAGCTGTTCTGGAACACTTCTTGCAAGAACAGAATTGTCAAGTGCATTTGCAAAACCCATCAAGCGCCAGGATTAAAACTTCTTACAATGTAGAAAGAAAGAAATATTAAAAATAAAATGAATATTCACTATTATGTTATTTACAGTATATTCACAAAAATATATATTATTAGTAGTAGTAGTAGAAGTAATATTATAAGCAAAGAGGCCTTGTGAGATAATGTATTGGTTAAATCTACATTTTAGCCCTAATCTCACCACTAAGCAGCAAATGGTGGTCCATTACAGAGTGACAAATGTGACACGAATGAATGAAAAATATTAAACAAAACGATATTTTTTAAACCAGTCTGCCAAAATGATGTCAACTTGTTTTCCAATTTAGCAGTGACATGTTTAAAGCTCTGGGTCAAGGTGAGTGGCAGCATGGGAGGATGGGGTGGAGGAGGGTAAGAGCAAGGTGGGCCTTGAGACACCACAATCGTTCACACTTTTAATTACATACAGTACAGTACTGTATGTCATGGTTGCCGCTAGACATGCATGCTGGGGGGTGGATAATTTATTTATACTGTACATAAGTTTAGTATAATAAGTCTGACTGACAGCTTATTATAAGTATGCGTTACCATTAAAAATTTGAAAATAAAAATGGGTTTTGTTATTTCTGTGAGAATTTCACTCCTAACTTTTGACAGATCTACCACTTTTGCAGTACAAGCACAAAAGTACTTCTCCATGATTATAAGACACAGTGGAATGAAGAACTCATGCTCGGCATTTCAAGTGGTAGAAATCAATATTTAATGTTGCATGGTGCCCTGCGATTGACGTCCCATCTAGGGTGTAGTTCTGTCTCCCCGAGAGGCATCAGATACGGTATGACTCTGATCAGGATTAAGTACTTAGCAATGATGAAGGAATTTATACGTGGATATCGGTTAGTGCATTGAAAACTTTTCCCGCTGTGTCAGTCCATCTGAAATAAAACATATATACACATACTGTATTCTTAGTTGATTTTTCAACGTAGACCTTTGTTTTATAATCATATCATATTGTCCTTTAGTTTCCAAATTGCTAGTCATTGTTCCAAAAATGCCTTGAAAAACAAAATGAGACAGTGTGTTAACAGTGCATCACTTACTGTACGTGCTATGCTTTTATTCTAGCCGTTAAAAGCATAGAATATGGTGTAGTTTACTGTACAGTATGGCTCAAATTTGGAAGCACACAATCGTGTAAAATGTCTTTGAAAAGTTGTAGAATTATAGGTACAAGCTTCATGATTATGTGTTTTGCGAAGTTTGGAAATGAAGAACTTGAGTGTAGTGCTGAGAGCCCTGAACTGAGCCCCTCTGAACACTTCTGGATTGAATTGCAAACTACAATATACAATATATGGATTATATACTGCCCAGTCAAAAAAAATAATTTTCAGAAGGGTCAAATTATAGGGTCAAACTACTTTATACGCAAAGTGAAAATAAAAGCATTAAAAATGACATGGGTTTTTTTCTTTTTTACATGAGAATTGTCCAACACAATGTGCCGAGCCATCAACTTCACAGGACAAATATATAAATGGAGATCACTTAAATGCTTATGAAGTTAAAACATGGACTTTAGAAATCGCAGCTTGGGACTACAATAAACAGTGGTGTGTCTATACAAAAACACACAAAAAAAATGTTAAGCTAATCAGGGGAAAAGGCTTCAATTTGCTAAAGAGCATAAAGATTGGACTTTAGAGCAATGGAAAAGGGTCATGATTTCAGATTGACCCTATTCATTTATCCAGAGTGATTGGCGCGTCAGGGTAAGAAGGGAAGCACATGAAGTAATGCCCCCTCCAGGCCACAGTACTAACCTCTGGAGGTAGTGTTATGATCTGGGGTTGCTTCAGTTGCTCAGGTCGAGGCTCAGCAATGTTATGTGGCAATAAAATAAAATCAGCTGACGACTTGAATGTACTGAATGACCAGGGTATCATCACATCTATGGAGTTTTTCTTACCTGATATGCGCAGACATATTCCAAGACTCAAATTATAAAAGAGTGGTTCTGGGAGCTGGAGGAATCATTTCATACACCTCCACATTGCATGCTGTAATCAAAGCTAAAGGCGGTCAACTGAATTTTTTTGAAGTTTAAGGTTTAGAAATGTAAATGACTCAGACAACGGCCTCCAGTAAACACTTACAGACTTCAAGTGGCAGCACAAGTATGAACAGAGGTTAATTGTGTAACAATATTTTAGTAAAGGAATAAAACAGGAGGGAGTGTGATGAAATAGAAAGGACTGTAAAGTAAGTGAGTGAAGACTTTCTCAAGATAGAAAACATACTATTTGAAGACACTTCCATAAATTTACCTTTAGAGAAATTTTTGATTATAAAACAATGATTATGTATTATTTAAAAGGGAAAACAACATATTTAATCCAAATTTTATTAGCTTTATTAGATTATGTCAACTTTATGCCATACATGATGGGTTATTAATAGCCACCTTATTATAAGCCTGTGATTTCATTTAATTACAATCATGCTACTGTAAGAGCTACGCTACAGGAAAAGAATCGCCACATTCTTGAAGAATTCTGCAGAATTGTGGCAAAAAGAATGTGAAAATCAACTAAATTAAATCTGAAGCATACTAGTTTATTTCTCATGTTTTGACTCATTAGATTTGTAACAGTTAAGAGGCAAAATTAAAAGAAATAGTGTAGCATTACCGTTTATCCTGGCTGCGTCTGTGCAATATACTATTATTGAGATTGGCAAATATTAAATATATTTTATTTTTCATTTTAATAAAAAACATTTATGTATAAGCCTAATAATGAAAAAAAAAATCTGTTTTGTGCAACAATGCAATCTAAAAGAGAACTGCAGTACATCTAAGAATCAATTATTTTCCTCATCTCTAACAGCCATCTCAGCATCCAGTGAAAACATTTGCAGTGAAAAAGAAGCTGTATGTATTTGTATGCGTGAGTATATTTCTATGTGTATCATGTTTGTGATGTATACATCTATAATTCATGCCTTATTTAATCCTGTTTTCTCATAACTCTCGAGTCAGACAAACTCCATCCTTCAAAGATGCTCAGAGCACTCGTCTTTCCGTTCTCCGTCAATTTCTTTTGTTCTCGGCTCACCCTCCACCGATACCATGCCATTATGAAAAACCAGCACCTCATCTCGTCCTCGGGCTTTTCATTCTCCCCACGCTGTCCTTGAACTGGCTTTTCCACTCTTCTCGTCGCCGCTGAATACGACACGTCAGCGCTCATCTCATCCCGCACTTCTAAACAGCTGTGAATGGTGTGTGTGTGGGGGGGGATGAGTGTGTGAGAGAGGAAGAGAGAGAGAGAGAGAGAGAGAGAGAGGGAGTAATAACAGACAGCGACAAGGAGGAAGAGAGATGCCTAGAGAGAGAGGGGAGAAGGTGAGAACAAGAGTGAAGGAGAGAGATAAGGAGTGAGTTGGAGAATAAGAGAAGGGGACAATGAAAAGAGAGAACAGGAGGGAGAGATAGAATGAGTGAGAGAGAAGTCAAGAGAGAGACAGATGAAAAAAAGAGTTCAACAAAGGAAAGAGAGAAAAGATAAAAAAAAGGAACAAGACTAGATGGGAAATAAAAGAGAGAGAGAGACAGAATGAGGCAGAAAAGGAGGAGGTGGAGAGAAAGAGAGAGAGGGAAAACGACTGCAAATGTATGAATGGTGCAAAAAATGGCACCGTCTCAAAGGGCAGAGCCGAAAAAGACGAGGGATGGAGCGAGGGATTTATCCAGCAGGGAGGAGAGAAAGAGTCACGGTGAATGATTCAGAATCAGATTAGGAAGAAATGGGGGAAGTAGAGGGAGGGAGGGAAGGAGAGGGGGAATGAAGAGAGAGAGAGAGAGAGAATGAGCAGTGGTAAATCGAGCATCGAGCTCTGCATATGGGTGACTCTTAATTATCCGAGCTAAAAGCTTTATTAGGATCGCTCAGTCGCCGAGAGAACAGAGAGCGAGCGAGCATTCTGTCCATATTTCTCACTACTCTTTACCCTTTTCTCTTCATATATATCTCTCGTTTACATTCAGAGGAAATGAGGTGGAGGTGTGTCTGCTTAAGTCGCCCGAACTATTTTATATCATGTTATAAGCCTCTCTCTCTCTCTCTCTCTGTCACTCTCACACACACGCACGCGCACACACACTGGCTATTATACTGGCTCTGTTAGGAGTCTTGTCACATCATACTGTGTTGAGTGTCCTGGTTTGTGTGTCTAATCATTTGCAGACATCCTAGGCTATTTAAAACCTAATGATATTAGCTAATAAAAATTCCCCCATGCATACATACATACAGAAAGACGTAGACAATAAATGCATGCAGTAGGTACAAAGATCCCAGTCCAAAAGAAGAATGCAAATCTAGAACTTGGGTTACTAAGCACTGACCAGCACGGATTAAGTGCAACAAAATCATTAGTGGGGGGAAAAAAATTAATCAGCTTGCAGCGAAAGAATTAAAAATTTCCTAATGATGAGAACATGCTGAAAATCAAAATGATTTTAATTTCCATTTTCTTTTGTTATTGAAAATGTGATTTACTGAATGATTTAAAACCCAATTCTGCCAATGATTTTTTCCCCCTACAGTATAACAGCATGTCGTGAAGCATTTTATTCATCTTAATACAACAGCATAATGACATCATATTCTCTAAGGTTCTGTTTAATCTTGAGGAGCGGTCTTCACTTCTAGTATTTTACACTGATCAGCTATAACATTAACATTGCTATCCCTGTGGTGACCAAACGCCAGCCCGCCTGGTCCGATCCACACAAAAGCCCAAATAATAGAAAAGTAAATGCTGGCTATGATAGAAAGGCACCAGAACACCCAGTGCACCACAAGGACAAGTGGGCAAAGACCCCAAAGGTGCCGACCCAGCCTTCAAATTCTCCAGATCCCAATCTGATCATACACCCATGGAATGCTCCAGACAAACAAATCTGACACACAGAGACCCCATCCCGCAACCCACGCACCCAAAAGATCCGCTAACATCCTGGTACAGGCCAGACACCACAGCACACCCCAATACACACCACAATAACCTACACAATACTAAACTTAATGTTTTTTTGTATTGTAATGTTATGGCTGATCGATGTATATAGTCAATTCCTCACCCACTGTCAGTTCTTCACTTAATTAATAACAGAAAAAATAATGTCATATTGTTCTCAAGACAGGACTAGGTTAATAATAGCTGTTACCATAGAAACAATAATATATTAGAACAAATGCATTGATACAAACCTTGGTTTGAATTAGATCTGCTGTTATAGAAAAAGAAGAAAAGCTCATGACCAATCCGATTAAGGAGCTATGATATAAACAACATGGACTCAAAGGGGGGAAACATTGCTTTTAAATGGTAAATATTAAGGTTCAGGTACAAGCATATGTTGCATTGAAACGTATTAAACTTTCCCTTCCTCGATTTTGTTACAATCTTAAATCTTTACTATAGTTTAACTTTTTATTTAAAATTGAATTAAATATAAAGCAATTTTTTTCCTGCATTATTTATTGCGTTATTATTTAACTTAGCAAATCATTCACTTCTACCACTTCTATGGTGACGTTTTACAGCCTCAAGTGCCTCCAAAGTCTCAAAACTCAACTTGACAGAGAGCATGTGGGTTGAGCACCTGCGTGCACTCGGGCACATGCGGCTTCTAACGCGGGAACACCGGGGTTTTAACTACGAGATGTTCTGACGCACAGTGTTTTGAGACTTGTGTAAATGTGTGTAGGTTTGAAACAAATTAAACTCACAGAGTTTGGAGAGAAAGGCAGACTGGATGTTTTTAAAAATGCATAAAAATGAGTTTCTGTTGCGTCACTCAGAAGCTTCTGCGTTCGGTACAAAATTGTTTATATGGGAGGCAAACTGAAACAATCAAACTGAAAACCAGACAATTCTAGTCACTGGCTGATTGGCTGGCTCATCTCTATTATAAATGTAAAAATTGTTTATAAAAATCGATTTTGGAGTCTGTGTGGTGATACATGAATCACCACACAAAAGAATCACGATTCATAACTTTAATTCACTCATTCTCCAAACTCGCCATTTCAGTGTCTATGCAAATGACCTACTGCTGAGCCACGCCCCTCAACAGAACAGTAGAGTTGAGCAACAAGCTGGGGGAGGGGCTCTTCTTATATGAGCTCACGTTAAGGGAAACATCTAATGGGCTTGTTTAAGATACGACTAATACAAAAATGCATAAAGATTTTTCTTTTTTTTGGTTCATGCACCCCGGGTGCCTGTTTGACTGTCTAAAAATGAATAAAAAGTGAATTTTGCATAATAGATCCGCCTTTAAAGTTATGTTTTTTACAAAATATGTGTAGAATTATCAGACTCATAAAACTTCTCTGTCTCTGTATTCTCAGAAGCCTAAAGGATTTACAGCCTGAAAGCTATCCGCATTTTGAAAATACCCGCATTACCGAACCATCTTGTGCTGTGACTTGCAAGCCTGATTGTGTTTGAAGAGAAGAGGAGAAGGTTTATGAGCTCGGTCTCATCATAACTTTTACACGTGAAGTGAGTCATACTCACTAAGCATACAGAAATAATTATTTCATATCAATCTTATACAAATAGCGAAGTCTTAAATGTTAAAATACATCCAGGCAGAAGGTCTCATGCAGAGCATTCAAGTGAATCTTTGATATGTTGCAATGCAGAGCATCTGCTCGTGTCAGAATGTTGATACTCGACACACAGAAGGTGCTGCCGATAAGTTGCATGCAATTTTTTTTTTCTGTGAGACTGCATTAGATATCAAGCCAAAATGACTCTGTAAAGACTTTATCCGAATCTATAACTATTGGCACTTTAATTTTTGCGTCTTGTGTTTTAGTTTTCATGAAAGTAGGAATTGTCTGAAGATTGTTAGATGGTTACATCATTTCCCACATGATGCTTTTGTTCTCTAAGCACCAATAGAGGAGCTTCAAGGTCTGATTTATCTTTCACTTGGCAGTGAAGTGCATGTGAAGTGACATAAATGAGTCTCAGAGTCTCCCAGAGACTAAACAGAACTTTGTCTTGTATTCACTGAATATGTTACACACTACTGAAGTGCTAAATGTGTGTATAGGCTGCATCCATCCGTCTATACCACTTATTTTTTGGGGGGTCATGGGGGCTTGGAGCCTGTCCTAGGAGACTTAGGGCACAAGGTAGGTTCACCCTGCAGGGCAGGTGTTCAATAGCAAACCGTCTAAGAACTGTCTTTGTTTTTCCAAGGGCTAGAGAGTCACATCATTACATCATTTTATACATATGTGTATGTCTTCACTTTCCCAGCAATGCTATCGGCAAGAACAACAACAACAAGGACGAAATACAACATAGCTTCAGCAGTCCTTCAGGCTTTGCAAGTCTACTTTGGAATCTAAGCACCATTTGTAGAAAGCACTTGTTCTGCTCGGTGTGATTACTGTGCACAGTAATTACGTTCAAGAAGAATGTTAATTACATAAAACTTCCTGAGATTCCTGAAAAATCTAAGATGTTACGCTTTGTTAGTGTTTCGCTACCTACCTGGGCATTGGTAGGTTTCTCTCCTGTCTTGCAGAAGGCCTGGGTTCAATTCCTGCCCAAAACCCAGCCACTGGATGAAGTGCCGGTCCCAAGCCCGGATAAAATGGGAGGGTTGCATCAGAAAGGGCATCTGGTATAAAACCTTTGCCAAGTTGTTGGTCTGCTGTGGCGGTCCCTTTCATGGAAGCACCCGAAATACAAGCAACAAGAAGTCTTTGGCTTTAGCGTCTACAAAGCTTGAGTAAACCGCTGATATCGATCACATTGCCATAATATAAGCAGATGAATAAATATACACACCTGGGTTCATACATTTGATCATTTAGAAATGGCAATCAACCTTTGTAGAGTGGGAGGAAACCGAATTATCCAGAGGAAACACACAAAGCATGTGGACAGGATGCAACTCCACACATAAAGAACAAAGAGAAAAGTTCAAACCCCTAACCCCTGGTGGTGTAAGGCAAGAGGCTCAAGGCTGCATCCTAAATTCCTAAATATTATTTCAAGAAAGCGTTGTGTCATTGTTGGAGGTGATTTGATCTTTTCCACGGTGGTACACAGTTTTTTTTTTCTTTCTTTCTTTTTCCTTTCTTTTCCAAAATAATGGGCCTCATGAGGAATTTCTGTCAATTGTATTTGACCAATCAGTGGTGTGTACTATTTATTATTTTCCCTTTTGTACGAGTCTTCCGGGAATGAAAATGGAAAAATGGAAAGAGCATAAAATGTTGGATTTGTTACTGCACCACATTTTCTGATGGAAACCCACAATATATATATATATATGTGTGTGTGTGTGTGTGTGTGTGTGTGTGTATACTGTACAGTACACACATATATATATATATATAGTAATTATGAAAGTTAACTCCGCTCGCAGAGCCTCATCTGCGATAGAGCTGGGAAATGAGATCTGCTAAAGCTGCTTGCGCGAGAGAGATTATTTTAATAATGGAGTAAGCTAATAAACACAAAGCCATAAAACTGATGCATCTTCACATTTGTAGAGCTCGTTGTGTCTACTCTAAGAGCAGCTGTTCGGCATACACACATGTTCACTAGCAAACATTAACACACAGCCATTAATGTTAAAGCTACGCTCACAGAAGAACATTTATCATCGTGACACTCTGTTTGCATTTCTCCCTAAAACACGCACACACACACACGGCCATTTTTGCTTCGACCTCACCAGAGAATTGGCTCAACGTCAAATTAATGGAAGCTTTCCTCATCCTGACAGTAATGCTAGCCTCCAACTTATTCTCCAATGAGTTCACGACCTCCCCTCCCCCCCTCTCCCTGTCAAATGATGAATTGTGGGGGAGAAAATAAGGTGCTGCTGTGTGCTGAATAGTTAAGCAGGACCCCTCCCACCCCCATACATACACGCACACGCGCGCGCTTAGCACTTTGACATGCACAGATTAAGCAAATAAGGTGCATAAATACACAATCATTTTCCTAGAATCCAAACACTCACACATGGCGCGCCTTGAAGTTCAGTGGATTTGTACATCAGATCAGAATTGGATGGAAGCGTGCAGTCTTAAAGAGTGGGCCGGTTATTATTATTTTTTATTCTTTCCTTTACTCCACTCACACGGCAGTCTGCGTAAGACATGTTGTGTTTTGTACGAATCGAAAAGCTAATCTGTAAATTCGGCCCTTCCGAGTAAACACAATTCAGATTCCATTAGTACTCGGAGCCAGACGGCTGGATCGCAGGATTTATTATGAAAGATGCAGAAGCAATGAATGTGACGAGTTGGGACAGATTTTCAAAAGCAGAAGTGATGGATTTACGGATACATTGCATTTCCTATAGAGTGCCGTGATGTCTAAATCCAGAACAGGTGTGATAGTAGAGTATGGCTTGGTTAAATCTCTTGCTCTCTGTCTTTCTAAATGCATTTTTCTGTCATTTTAAATCTTCAAGTTCTCCGACTTAGAAATGCAGTCTGTTCCGGCTTAACGTATGTACCTGTGGTTTATATATTCTCCATTAATAGAATGTTGCTACTTTGTGGCATCCATGCCTCAAGCGATTTTCATAGTGAAGATCTGAGCCTTTATACTTCATATTCCATGTATATATATATATATATACTGTATTTCGAGCCATATCAATGTATACTTTGGCAGCAATATACAGTGTTTCCTACAGGTCTGAGATATCCTTGCAGTGGTGGTAGCCAGCGGAACGGGCCAGCATACAAGCAAATACTTATGACCTTTAACACAATATATTGATTTATGTGATATTGTGCGAAACTGTATTTCTCTGCAGAGCATATGCGATCATCAGTACGCCCTTCTTATTCTGAAGCTGGCATCCGTTACATTTACAGTACTCCCTCTTAGTACGCCGCTCGTCCGGTTGAATAATAAACAGGTACAGGAGCGATAGCGCAAGAGGGAACTGTCCGCTACACGTTAATCAGTCCCAGGTTGCGCCGTTCTCCCGGACAGTTTTTTTAAAAAGGGTGCACAAATATACTTGGATGGCCGTCAATATACTTTGGTCGACCGCCCAAGTATACTCTATGTGTGAGAAACGGTGGTATAAATAGCGTGTAAATCTCGGTCTAGTTCAGTACGCGCATGAACAGGATTGCTGACTTGACAATTATCCAGAAGATAATCATCAACATCCTCAGAAAGGAGAATAAGCCACAGAAGGTCTTTGCTGAAATGGCTGGCTGTTCACAGAGTCCTATGTCGAAGCATATTAATGGAAAGTTGACTAGAAGGGAAATGTGCAGTAGGAAAAGATACAAGAGCAACAGGCAAGACTGTAGACTTAAAAAATATTTGTCAAACAAAGCCGTTCAAGACCTTGTTAGAGCTTCACAACGAATCGAGTGAGGCTGGAGTCAGTTCCTCAAGAGCAGCCACGCACAGACATCTTCAGGAATCTGTCTATCTGTCTCGTTGCATCCTTAGTATCAAGCCACTGAACCAGAGTCAACCTCAGAGGCATCCCCAGAGTCTGTAGGAACAAGTAGCTTGAGTCTAGTTTGACGTTTCCAGTTGGTGGTGATTGAGGGTGCCAAGTCCAACGGCAAAACAGCCATCTACCTGGAGATTGTAGAGCACTTTATGCTTCCACCAGCTGACAATCTTTATGGAGATGCAGATCCATTAGAACTTCGCACCTGGCCACAGTCCATTTAAATTTGCAAATTACTAACTGGTTTGCTGACCATGATATTACTGTGCTTGATTGGCCAGCCAACTCACTTGACTCTCCATGGTGTATTGTCAACAGAAAAATGATAAACACCTGGCCCAACAATGCAGACAAGCTAAGGGCTTCTACTAAAGCAACATGGTCTTCAGGCTGATCACCCTCATGCCATGCCGCACCGATTCACTAATTTGTGCTAAAGGAGCCCTGACCAAGTATTGAGTGCAGACATTTTTTGAAATTTCTGTTTCGCAAATATAATATACATGTCCAAATGTTAATATATATTTAAACTGACTAAAATTTTATTGGATAATTTGAATGACTATAAATAAATTGGCTCCCTTATTCTACAGACTAAAACAAAATATCATTAAGGGGGAAAAAAAGTCATTCTGGTTTTCAAAACAGTGATTTTGATGTTTTCAGTTGTTTCTGTTTAACTCTTGTTAAAAATTATACTTATTTATTTATGTGAAAAAAGTAGCCGAAAGTAAGTCCAAAACCACTGTATTGATAGTGCTTCACTTTATTATTATATTTTACCTGTGATTGTGTGTAATTATCCTTACTTATCAGCTACATTAGCATCATATTTCCATTGCAAAACTATTGCAACACCTCAGAGAGCAAAACATGTTTTGGTTGATTGACTGCATTCTGAGTAGAGGGGATAATGTCGAAATCTGATTTATTGCCAAACCGTCCATTTAACACTGTCAGAATTTGGCAGCACATTTGGTACATTTTTGCAGTGTTTGTACCGAGAACTAGCTGACCAACTGCTTTAGCTGCTACGCTCAGACATTAACCTTTGCAATGCATGTGTGGGTGTGTGCGAATCGGAGGACATCTCGACCTGTTATTTGCTTTCATTCGTGCTGTCAGCACAGGCAGTAATTTATTTGTCCTAAATCTCCTTCACATTCTCACAATCGTGTTATCAGCCACACACATACAGTACATTCACACGCATTTGTCTGACTATCCTTGCGAAGACCTTTCATTGGCATAATTATTAATGCAACAAATTAATGCTTGGCCTACATTTTAATGATATGCCTACATCTAATTCATGGCGCCTCATGGAAGCCTTTGTGGTTTTAGTTGTCCATCTATTTATTGTCCATACTGATTATCCTGTGTAGGGGCCTAGAGCCTATCCCAGGGAATTTACAGTACATGACAGGGTACACCCAGGATGGGGTGCCCAACCCATTGCAGGTCACAAACACAACCAATCACAATTTACAGGCAAATTAAATAACGCCACTCAACCTATACCATGGGCATTGGTGGCTCAATGGCTTGTTACTCTACTGCCATGCGGAATGCCTGGGTTCGATTCCCAGCCAATGACAAACCCCTGAGACTGGTTGCAGACCAGGTCTCAAGCCCGAATACAATGGGAGGGTTGCGTCAGGAAGGACATCCTGTGTAAAACCTGTGCCAGGTTGTGTGTGCATCGGCCTTGATGGTAGCATCCAGAAGACCAACCCAACCTACAGTACACAATGTCTTTAGATTGTGGGAGGAAACTGAAAACGAGAATGAAATCCAAAAACCCTGGAGGTGCAAGGACAATATATCTTCAATCCAATTGAAATCATTCCATTTACTGTACACATTCCAGTGTAATTGTTTAATAAGATCAAAGCATTGATCTGAATAACACTTTTTGACAAGTGCAAAGTGGTACTGCCTACTGTGAAATGTTTAATCAGAGTTTTTCTCCAACTCTGAGGTTAGGTTATGCTACAGTAGGCCTACTGTCTTTTCAGACAAATTCCATCTTGTGCATTATGATTGGTTAAAAAGTTATCAGTCTCATCTATAATTGAAATTAGAAATTATAAAACAAAAACAAGTTGGTGCTTTTAAAAACCTTGAGAAACCTTTTAAAATGGGATCTAACCATACCAAAATAAATACAGCTCCAGCATGACGTACCCAATTCCCTGACCTTATTTAAAGGATTTAGATGGGAAAATGGAGCATGCATTTGAACCTTTAACTCTGTTTTGTCATTACAGCCTAGAATCAGGAATTCACACTGCATGTATAACTGATGAGAAGTTAATGCAACCCATAAGTTGGTACTTTGATAAAAAGGTTAGGAGCTCTTTAAACCCATTCATGGATGAAATGAATTCATCAAGTTTAAAAAGCCTGGAACTGTGCTCAACTCTCAGATCCATCACGCACATTTATGAGCAATCCCAAGTTCAGTGCCGTCTTTCGTGTTTCATAAAGCATTCAACTGCGCTGCAACAACCAACAAAAACAGCTGGATCATAGGAAATATTTCTGCACATGTTTATGTGCTTGGTAGAATTTAAAAGATCTCAGTCAAATCTCAAAAGTAATTAGATGACAGGGTTCAGTTCATTTTGCCTTGTTTAAATAGGAGCTGTTTGATTTTGCTTAAAATGAGCACTTAAAAAGAAAAAAACAGCAGCATTTCAGGACTGTTTAAACACACTCTTTTTCTCTCATCTATCCGTTTGGGATTGGATAGATGCTGTCAACTTCTCCAGTTAGCGTTCCGATGAAAAGCTCAAATGACGTTTGCGAGATATTCGGGGGAAGGCGATCAGTGCGTCAGTGTTCTCTTAGTCGATATTACGGTTTAACATTCAGATTCACACACCCTCTTTAGCTCAACTGCAGTGTGAGCACCAGCCAGTCAACAGCCCCAACATTTTGTGTGGGAGACCTTTTTCTTCGGTGACAAAGAGAAAATATAAACATTGTTATAAACAGATTGTCTCGCAAATAGAAACACAATTGAAACTGCGAGATGACTAAATATATAAATGTCCCGCTTTTGCACTTGCGAAATTCACTACAACACGATAGCACCTTTTTGAAACGTTATTTAAGACGTGAAGAACAAAACACATTTTTAATAGAATTATTTATTTTATTTCTTTTTAGATATATGATACATTACTACATCTAGTTAAAAGACTAACTTTATTTCTCGATATAATCCCCTGCTGCACTAATGCATTTATCTCAGTGTTTCACTTTCTACCTTAATACCAACCATCTCACTACATGCCTGCTTCACGTATGAAACCTGGCCTCCCAGGAACTCCTTTAATGACCCAAATATTCTTTTTTGCACGGACCGAGGTCAGGACTGTCCACAATAACGACGTGGCAATAACTCCCAGCTGAAGTTCCTGTAATGTGCAAGTGGTTTGTTTTTCGTGAATGATTGTTCATACAGTTCCCACAGACAGGTGGATCAAGTCAAGTTACAGTCCAAATAAAACCAAAGCTTAGAACTATCAGGTCCTTTTCCAGGTCAAGCCATTCATTTTAACTAATTGGCTTCAGCTATTTGGACTTGAACAATATAAAAAAAATTTCTCCCACAAATTCTTAGTCAAGTCTAAATACACATTTAGCAAGAACAATGGGCCTCATGGACCAAATGTGCACCATTCAAAATGTTTTACTGTAGCTAAGAGTCTCATCACTGTACTGTTCTTGAAGCCTCAGGTAAATGCAACTCAGTTTTATACCTTCATTCATGAGAAATTTCATCAATTTCCTTTTCATCAGTCCTTGTTTGACTTGAACTCCACTCATATATTTATATGATGGTCTTAGTCAAATCTTTGTCATTTTGTTATTATTGCCTTTAGTTAAGATCTACCGTTTTTCTTAATGACTTTTTTCTTAAAATTTTCCTCAATGCATTTTTTTTTTTTATTTATAGCATGCAAACGTCATCGTTTTAATTCATTTTTCTGAAGCAAGGCCATGTTACAAATGTGGATTCAAATTACAGGCGTACTAAAGCCCAGTCCTTGTTGTTTGCAGCAAGTTATTTAAAATTAAAAGTAACTAAAACCATCACACAGCTATGAACCTGCTGCTTCATACTGTACATTGAATATTGTAATTAATCTAATAATCACATTTATTTATGATTTATTTACATTTGTCTCTTTGACATTTTTATTTTACCCCCTTTAGATATTTAATTCTGTCAAATATGTGGAGCAATTTAGTAGTTATTGTTGACTAAAGAAAATGACAATAGAAATGTCACTGATGAACATTTTTGAAATAAAGTCTAGACCACCATTGTTAAGTCCAAAACCAGGTCTAACTGAGATCAAGTCAAGATGGCATCTTAATTGGTCAAGTCCAAGACAAGTTCCAGTCCAATTAAAAGTAAGACTAAGGAACATCCTGACCTTTTCCAGGGTAACCAATTACTTCAACTAGGAGGCTTCATTTAAACAAAAACATCTCAACTTTTTTTCCCCCCACAAACTCTTGGATTAGGTTTCTCGCCTGCCATGTGGAAGGTCCCCAACCACTGGATGCAGGGTCGGTCCCGGATAAAATGGGAGGCTTGTGTTATGTAGGGCATCTGGTGTAAAAGCTGTGCCAAGTTGTACTGTATGCAGATCGCTCATGGTTCGACTCCTTGATGGGAGTAACTAACAAGAAGTGATATACAAATGATTGCTTATTTTTTTTATCAAATCCACATTTTTATTCGTACCCATTCAATTCTGGGCTTCGCCAGTGTTTATTATTTTTCCTCTCAGGTAAAAGAAAATTGGTGTTGATGAACACTCTTACCAATGAGCGGGGGAAATAAACAACTCCCATTTTCACAGCCTGCAAATTTTCAATCCAATACACAGAAACATAGTTTTA
This sequence comes from Clarias platycephalus, assembly GCA_030068275.1. NCBI lineage: Eukaryota > Metazoa > Chordata > Actinopteri > Siluriformes > Clariidae > Clarias > Clarias platycephalus. The sequence continues at coordinate 6,301,453 of JAQQZT010000017.1, forward strand.
AAATTGAGAAACATAAGAAAAGGTTTTTTATAATAAAATTTAAATTATTATATGTTTTTAGAGGAATTATAATGATTGGACATCATAATATTTTATTCAAGGGATAAAAAGATACTGTTGGTCAATTGATCTCAATTGATACTATAAAAATCAGAATCAGGTTTTAAGTACTGTATGTTGACACACACATGGCCAGCCTAACAGCACAGTACAGTACATTTGTTATAGACCAGACACAAAACACAGTAAGTACACAACATTCAATAACTGTAAAAAAGAATTTAAATAAAGACAAGGGAGGGGTGGAAAAAAAAAAACCTATGATGCTTGCGGGCGTTCTGATTCTGAATGGCGAACAAATTGCTGTTAGATGCTTTGGCCATCCAGGGAGAGTGCGTTTTTAGAGATCACACAGATTTGAGGGGATGGATGAATGCATGCTGACCTGTTTCGGATTGCCACAAGTACTCTGAAACACATAATTATGAAAAACTAGTTCAACTGTTAGAATTTTTTTTTAGTTGACAGAGGTTATGCCCTCCATGGTACCACTCCATGTACCAGCAAACCAATTTTTAAAATACATCTATTTAAGTTCCTCGACTGACATGGCATTCACAGCATCACAGATCTTTTGCCCTTTTTGTGTTTTTTTTTTCTTTTCTATAATGATAGAGCTCTCATTCTGGAAGATCACATAATTACTTCGAGTTCATTGCAAAGTACATTGATTTCGCTACTGCTATAGTTCTTCTTATTATTACTAGCTTCCTTGGGTGACATGTCTTTGCCCATGACACAATATGCACCTGCATTTACAGTATATGGTGTTAGGGGGCGTTGCCTATGTTATTAAATGCTAATCTTATGCTAAACCTATACACCTGCAATGTTACGTACATCCACTTGATTCATTACTCACCTGACCTGAACGTCTGGTACATCTGCTGTTAACTTCTCTTGTTTTTTTTTTTTTTTTTTAAATAAGAGAATATCTGCAATATCTCGGACAGGTCCAAGTATAAAAACAAAAAACAAAAAAATTTTTAAATGACTAGTCAATACGGAAAACTACAAAAAAATCTTAGAATTGAGTCCAGGACCAGAATTGATTACTGGACTAAACCCAAAATCAAAGAAGGTTCTGAAATCCTAATGAGCTGGCTTGTCTCTATCTTTTTTTGATGTCATAAGAAAATTCCGGATTGGATCATTTACTCTTTGGGTTTTTGAAATAATATTTTCATTTATTCACTTCTCCAAAATTCAAATGGCACGTTCTTGATGGTTCAAATTCGCTTCACTGTTACCTTAAAACATAAAGCTTTTGCATGAGCTTGACCTACTTAAAAATTTAATTGGATTTCATGGAACCAACCAAAAAAAATCTAAAAACGTATTAGCAAAATTAGAAAGTAAGGACTAAGCAAAAATCAATCCAAGGTTCTGGCCCAAGTCTAATCTTATTATTATCCACTCACACGATTCTTCTGAAAGAGTTTAACCTCAACCATCATGGTTTGGGGGAAAAAAACAAGAAGCAAGAGAAATCACAGTTAAATCTCCTCAGTTTTATATCATCTTGTATAACTTTATTTCTAATAAAAGCCTGTATTTGTTTTCTCAGCAGAACAAGGACGCTTCTGGTGTAAACCAAGATCAATGGTTCCTCCTTCTCTCTGACCATCACTGGCAGGCACAAGGGATTTCAATTGAATTACCTGTGACGTCCACGAGCATTTTCTTTACTCAATGCGAAAACAAACGCCAGCATAAAGTAAAGTTACAGCACGCCAGGGGTTGTGGAAAAGACTGTGCATATTGAGAAAAAGAAAAAAAAACCACAAGAAGCATTTAGTCCATGATGCAGGACAATCGTGAGTGAGACAGACCATCTGGGTTATGAGCAACAAGGCCGTGCTCGGAAAGAAAGGTCCGAAACAAAGGTGATGCTTTGATCACCTAAAGGATTATCTTATTTTTGTAAATGAACCAGAACACCATTATGTTCATCCCATGTGGTCTTTCTTCAGTTTGGGATTTCCTGGTGACGGCCCACACCGATGAACTCGAATCTGATGGTTTTTAGGAATAAATACACGGATAACTCTTAAAACCTTCCGTTAAACCTGTGACGGTGTGGAAAACCTCTAAGACATACATGGAGAAGGACACAAACACTTCAGGTTGGATGCTGATCTTTTAAGGCAGTAAAGCGGTACTCAGACTTTACCCAGACGGAAGCAAGCAGTCTTACAATCCACCCAATCAAAGGTAATGTTTTTTTCCTCCATCACTTCAAATATACAGTACTGTGCCAAAGTCTTGAGCCGCCAATCATTTCTTCATATTTTGCTCCCAAAGAGCCAGACTTTCTTGTATTTTCCTTTTTATATACATAGTCTTGAGGAATAGTTCTCACCCTAATATTTAGTCCTAGCTTCAGAGGAATGTTTTTTGTTTGTTAAGCCACACAGTGACCTATGAATCAGTCAAGATTTAAAAAAAAACAGCTAACTTAAGGCATGAACCAGTGAGAAACAGGTGCAGATGGTGACAGATGATCAGGCCAGTGATTATAACACAGCGGAACCTCAGCATACAAATTAAATTCATTGTGGAGTTAAGAGTGAAAATTCGCATTTCAATATGAATTTTCCCATAAGAAATAATGAATATGTAGATAATCCGTTCCTGCCACCCAAAAATATTACTAATATTCCAATTAAAAAAAACAGACAGCTTTTGCCGACTGGAAAAAAATCGTAAAAATTTGTAAAACTCTTGGTGGACTTTGGTTGGCTTTCCACTGACACAAAGACGTTTTGAACTGCTCCCGGTTGTATGTGCAACTTTTGGTTTGGGTCGTTTGCCGAAAATGCTTCGATGCACATTTCTCACAAAATTTCAATTCTTAAGGCGAAAAATTCGTATGGGAGGTCATTCGTATGCTGAGGTTCCACTGTACTGGTGGTTCTGAATGCTGAGTGGTTGGACCAGACGAGAGGGGAAATGAGGTTGCTGCTAAGGTTGTGACATAAGCAACTAATAAACTGTATCTTCAGGCACTTTGCAGCCTGTCTCAATAAAACATTTGTACCAGTTTAATCGGCATAATTTAATATAATCTAACACGAAGAAACGAGGTGGTGTTTCACCTGGTCTTTTTTTGTTTCACCTGGTTTGCAAAGATTATACAGTAGGGTGATTGCATATTCATTACCTGCTTATATTAAATTAACAACGTGATTAATACAGAGCCATGTGTCTTTTAAGATTCTAGAGTCGTGGTCCCCACTGAGACCCAGAATATTTTTTATTAGACAGTTCAGCTTGGCTCAGCAAAAAACCGTGGTGTGATGAGTACAAAGCACGCTGACACTGTAGGAATAATTCCCTTGAGTAACAGTAAACGGAACGAACGATCAAGGAAATTGTTCATTCAGTTTTAATAAAATTAAAAAAAAAGAAAAGAAATAAAATCGATTGGGAATGTATTTGCATTTTTGAGCAACTACTGTATATTAACTAACCGAGTGAACTATGCTGAAGTGAGCACCATCTTAGTTCGCAGCAGTATGTAAAATGAGGTGACCTTAGCTGGCTTGATGATAACTCAATTAATTATTATTATTATAATTATAACCATTCCCATTTTCACAACCGTGGTAGAAGCTCCTGTCAACATTCACACAAAGCCAATTAGCACAACCAAGCACAGGGAGAACATGTCAACTCCATGCACACAGACCCAGAGGTGGGAATCGAACCTGGACCCTGGAGGTGCAAGGCGACAGTGCTGACACAATTTTTTTAACCTATGAAATTATGATAGCCTTACTGTTTGTTTTTGCATAACATATATAAGTAAATAAATTCTCTTGCAGTTTTCTTTTAATTATTTTAAACTATAAATGCTTGAAAAATTGGCCTCATTTTTATCTGCTCATCTTTATTCCCAACTGATGGTTAAGTCTAGACCTTTCGACAAGAAACTGCTTTGTTTTAATCGTGTCTTAAAGTTATATTATAATTTTTTTTTTGCACATACTACAGTATATCTTTTAATACAGTGATGTTATTATGGTGGTAAATGCATTATTGTTTTTATTATGTAATGGTGATTAAAATAAATAAATAACGCTACATTAAAATGTGAAAGAACTACTATTTAATTATGCTAAAAAAAATTTTAAAAAAAACGTACTGGCACAGCGAACCATGTACTCAAACCCTAAAACAAGAGTACACACAGTTTGTTACCATCCATCCTTGCAAATTACTCATAATCCAGAATGTTGGCTCTCTACCATCAAGCAAGCTGTACAATAATTACTCACCGATGCTGAATTTGGTGACCATTCTTGCCAAGGTACTATACAAGCCATGACAGGACGTAAAGTTGGGAGCTGGGAATAGTGCAGATATGTCTGATAGATGTCTGAGTGGGACACACACATTTACAGTAGTGTCTGCCAAAGATTGTCACTCATTTTTTAATCTCTAGAATATGAGAGGTCAGAAATTGAAATGCACAATTTAAGGTGTTAGGTTTATTTATACAGTTTATATATATTCACCTACAGTAATGCTTTCTTATCACATTTTCTTCTATGTGAGTCTTCTTGATCGCCCATGTGGGGCAAATCTCTAACGGCTTCCTGTTTACTTTGTTAGACCTCTGTGCTGGATATAGCTTAAGGGAGATAAGCACACTGCCTAGTGCATAGTGAATTTGAGTTTCAGACCAGAATACAGTATGTATGACCGCTTGTAAATATTTAAAGTCATTTGGGTCAATAAAAAAGAGTATAGTATACACATTAATATCCCCAGTGTTGATTTAACGCTTAGTGTTTAACTGGACCTATATAAACACGGTAGTTTGTTAATTCAGCACTCTGGGTCAACACTGGGGATTTGGCAGTGTACTTGGCTGTATTTGGCCATCCACTGAATTAAGCTTCGCTCCTCGTTGTTTTCTCGAAGCAGTAAAGCATCGTCAAATTTGCACACAGACATTAAAAATAAATTTGCTCTAGCTTGTGCTAACTTTTACACCACATAGATCTTTTAATCAAGAGAGATCCGGAGAAGCTCCTCCTACGTTCACGGTTAGAATTATACACACACTCAGCAAGCAGATGAATATTCCTCATGTTTTTTGGGGGGTTTTTTGGTACTGGTCACACTACACTACACTACACTAAGTCCTCTACATACGGGCATTCGAGTTATGAACTTCTTATCTAATATATGGACATGCGTTCACGCCTGTGCAATCACCTGCCCAGCGTACATCCTCTGCAAGTGCAGTACAAGCCCAGGATGTCCGGAAGCAAGGATAAAAGCAGTAGCGGCGACTAAGAAGCGCCAAGCAATGACGATGGAGACAAAAGTGAAAATTATTTAAGGGAATGGAGTGAGTGTGAAAAGATGTCCGACATTGCTCGTTCTTTTACCATGAATCGTTCAACCATCGGCATGATTCTAAAGAACACTGTACTGTTATATGTTGTGTATAGCCAATTGTGTTAGTAACCTAGTACCTAGACAATGTTTCTTGGACTTACAAACAAATTCTACTTACAAACGTGCTCTCAGAATGGAACTTGTTTGTATGTAGGGGACTTACTGTAGTTAATGGACAAACACTGTTTGGCTGAAACCTTCAAACCCAGACAAACCATTCCTAGATATTTTTTCGTATTACTTGGCTCATAGTGATGGGAATCACCAGGGACCACCCGATACAGTCTCACGATGCCTAGGTGCCGATTCAATTTGTATTGCGGTTCTATTAATATCACGATTTTATAAATATCCAAATTCAGTTTTATTATTATCATTTTTTTTTTACATTTCTAAACAAACTTAGCAAATAATTCGCTCCTACCACACAGGATCATGTGCTCCCTGCCAAAGTGTGAACAGTTTAGAGCACCACCTGTAGGATTATAGAGGAATGGCAACATTTTACACCTCTAAAATATGTAAATAAAATACATTGATACATGCCACAAAGAAGAAGAATCACTATAACTGAACTATACCCCCCCCCCTCATATTTATTGGCTTGGAACTATACTATTAATTAAAAAAAAGAAAGAAAGAAAAGAAAAACCTATTGAAACCTATTGAAAGAGTGACTACCTTGGATATTATAGGCACTTAGCTTGCTATGACATTCTATTAAAAAAAAAAAAAAAAAAACAGGTGTTGCATAATTGCCTAGCTGCCATTATCTATCTGTTCACTGATAATTAACCATAAATATTCAGTCCCACTAGGCTGTAATTTATGTAAATTACCTACACATAGTCGGACAACTGCCCGATGTAGTATGAAAATCACATGGGTTATGGATTAATTCAAATGATTTAATGTTAGTATACAGCAAGAATTACCAAGTAAAATAAATATTTATATTAATTAATTAATTAATTAATTAATTAATTAATTAATTAATTTTATTCTCAGGATAAATTTAAAGTAAAGTCTGTTTATCTGCTAATTTCTTATTATTGCTTAAAACTTTGTGCTCTTCTGTTTTAATATTGTATGTAGGAGAGTTACTGTGGTCACACAGTATCCTGCTGAGCACTTAATGAATCTACTGCAGCCTAATATCCTGGGAATTGTTAGAATATAATACAATCTGTATAGAAGATTGAATGCTTTCAACACTTGCTGTATGATTAATGCATCATCTACTGTATATGCAACAGCCATGACTCTTCAGACATCATCATGTCTTAGCTTTCAGATTTGACGCTACCTAGTTAGTATTGGGTCTGTACAAGAGTAAAGTGAGATGAGTTTTTTTTTATTACTTCATCAAATTTTGTTACAAATCAATGGTACAAATACAAGGATAATAACAAAAGTGCTGTTTAACTATACAGTATTTAGACTACACCAGAACCACTCTTTCACAGTTTGCATCCTGGAATAAGGCCTGTGCAGTCAGGAAAGAAGAAAAAAAATCATTAATGTGATAACCGGGTCATTCAGGTCACTTCATTCAGCAACATAACGTTGCTGAGCCTAGACATGACCAAATGAAACAACCCCATATCATAACACTGCCTCCAGAGGCTTGTACGGTGGCCACTATTCAGTACCTGATGGGTGCATCCCTTTACCTTTTCTTACTTCCTTTCTTACCCTGAGACGCACTCATCACTCTGAAATGAGGTCAATCCGGACTCCTCAGACCACATGACCTTTTTCCATTCCTCCCAAGTCCAATCTTTATGCTCACTATCATATTTGTCTTACTAACAAATCTTTTTCTTATGGCTACACAGCTGTTTAGTCCCAATCCCTGGTGGAAATGCTCTTACTTTCACTGTTAAACATAGCTAAAGTATGGTTTCTACTGCCAAGTTTTTTTCTGAATGCAACACCAAGTTTTCTTTCTCTGATCAAAGTCACATATGATTTTTTTTTTTCCAACTACATTTATTTCACAAAGTTTCAGACGCTTCAGCACTACCCTTCCAGGTTTAGTTTTTAACTCAGTTTCAGTAGTTTCAGCATTCTCCTTAGTTTGATTCAGGACAAATTTTTGATTTCAGTATAAAAATGTAATCTATGCACTAGCCAAAAATCATCAGCTATTAATCTATATAGCACTATAACATACTCCAACAGCCAACACACAGTACACAGTGAAAGTAATTAACGTTTCCTTAATTTCACAAAACAGGACAGATTAAAAAAAATATATTTTTTGGGTATTTCCAATTTTCTCCCCAATTTAGTCGTGGCCAATTCCTCCCCGTCACTAGGGGGCTCCCTCAT
>JAQQZT010000017.1:6314072-6334144 GCA_030068275.1 Clarias platycephalus
TGTGTGTGTGTGTGTGTGTGTGTGTGTGTGTGTGTGTGTGTGTGTGTGTGTGTGTGTGTGTGTGTGTGTGTGATCTCGCCTCTGTTGAAGGACAGAGGAGAGAGCTGGCGGTTCATTCATCCACTTTATACTTAACAGGACTATTATTCTGATTACTAGTGCAATATTAGAGCCCATTTAAACGCATATACTATGCAGAATAGGTGACTAGCACAATAGAATGCTAGCACATATTAAACATTGTACAGCAGTTATTTCCAACTGAGCAATCTGGTTGAACGACAGACATTCCACAAGTGGTGATAATGGATGGTAACACCATATGTACCACTCTGTGTCCCAGGGGTTCTACAATCATTAATTACTCTAAGTGTCTGCCGCAACATGGATGAAAGTAGGTCGGTGTGGAATGTAGTTCTGAGGAGAGGGCAGCTACCTGCCAAAATGTACATTTAGACCCAGTCAGGGTCACATTTTATCAAGAAAACCTAACCAAGAATCCTGAATCCTAAATCCCTTTCTAACCCCAAATCAAGGCTAATGTTTCGTACGTTACGTACGTACATAAAGTGATTGCACACCCAAGTACCCTAGCTTTCCATTTAATTCTATTGGGGATTTAACCCCGGAACCCAGAATATACAGGTAGTCCCCTACTTATGAACAAGTGCCTTTCCTGGAGCAAGTTCATAAGTCTGATTTGTTCTAAAGTCAGACAAAGTGAGTCTTATCCCCCTTTGACACAAATGTACAATGTAAAGCTTACCAATCCACTTGACTAAATCTGTTCATTTTCTCCACACATTTTGTCTCAGAGCTGTTTTCCACTTTATTGGACTGTGAACTCTGTTTTGTTGAGGATTTCCCAAAATTAGGATTATTAACCATCAGGATAGATTACTCGACAGCCATTTTCTATCTTATTTTATTAATTCACTTACATCCTGAAAATATTGTATACAATTGTAAATATTGGTATCTGGTGCACTGCATTGTATTAATTCATACAATACACATTGAGCTACTTGATTGAACCAGAAATAAAATCCACAGTCCGTTCGTATCTGCTGAAATTCCATAACTCGAATGTTCGTAAGTCTGTACTACCTGTATAAAGGGAAACCTACGAGATTTACAGGACTGTCCACAACCTCCATGGTACCGGTAAACATTTTAAACTACTTTTATTCTATTAATTATGCTAACTGTCAATCGCTAACCAGTTTATTATCAATAATCAGCTCCAACTGTCACAGTTAGTTAGTTCCAGCAGTCGTAGAAGGATATGTGGTGGTGGACAAAAATAAATGCTTAAACAAAGAAACAAATCATAATCTGTTGATAAGAACCGGTGTTTGTGGAACCGTCATATAAAAGCAATATCACACTCCAGGTTGCAGTGAATATCAGCACGGCTGCAAAGCCTAAGGCTGCGTCACAGCCGTGCTGATATTCATCACAACAGTGCTCCCTATCATGTGATATCGCTTAATCATACCACATCGCACATGGATTCTCACATCTGATTCATCAGAAGGTGTTGATTAATACGTATACATGCCACAAGAACTTTTTCACAGAAACGTGCATGCTGGATGGCTAATAATAAAATCATTACCATATTGTATCTCACGAAGGAATACATATACTAGCTGATATTTTTTTATAACATCATACATTATTGTGTTTTATTTCTTCCTTATAACACAACAACCCCAAGACGCTTGCAGTGATGTGTAACGTACATAAGCAACGTTGCACAGCCATAATAAACAAGACATTAAAAGTTAAAGCAACATGTTCAGAAAACTACTCAAGTAAAGGTTTTAAAGTGTCTGATATTATAGGGCACTATTTTTATAATCACAATGCTAACACAAATGCGGAGCATAAAATCCAAGCGTAGAAGAGTGTGGGTGTAATAACATTGTAATGAGCTAGATTGATTGACAGCCTGTCTGAGATTCCCAGCCTGCGACGGCACTTAAGAACTTAATATGAGAGTGCAAGTGGAGAGAATCTGGATTTCTTTAGCTTTACATTTAGAGTACACTATATTTGCTAGGTTAGCTTTTACTAATGCATTTTGTCTTACAGTATGTCTAATGTGAAATTAATCTTTTGTTAGATGTTCTTGTAGAAATATTTTTTATATAATTGTATAATCATATGAATAATAAATATTCATATTGAATGAATGAATAAATAAATAATGAAAAAAGAAATCACCATTTGCTAGTGTATGATAGGGATGAGAATCACCAGGGACATACCCATACGATATTATCATGATACCCAGGTGCTGATTCCATTTGTATTGTGATTCTATAAGGATCACTATTTTATAAATATATATTTTTTGGTTTGTTTAATATTTCTTACTTTTTTAAAAAACGTAAAAAAAAAAATTTATTCACTCCTACCACACAGGATGCTGTGCTGCCTGACAATGTGAATAGTTACGAGTGTGCCACCTGTAGGATTAGAGAGGAACTGCATTTTACCACCTCAAATGCAAACATTGAATTGAATAAAAAAGAAAAATCAATTGTGGAGTCAGTGTGGCGATACATGAATTGCGACACAAATCCACACACCCCCGCCCCCCCATCTCTAGTGTATGATACATGATATATCTGGAGATTCTAAATAGCATCAAGTGACTTGTAGTAAAATCTCAATTAGTTATACACTTTACACGCTAAAAAAAAAAAAAGGTCTGTTGGATTTACATGTTAAAATTATGTTATTTTTTTACTCAAAATGATTTATATATTTATTTTTACATTTAACATAAATAACCCAGGTCAGTTGAGTATTTGTTGGATCCAGAAAAAACAAGGCTACCAAAGCTGAAATAATAATTGTCTTTAAAATTTTGAAAATGAAATAGCATGTGACTTTACAGTAAACTGACATAATATTAAAACCATTACCATTAAAACCACCTTGGTTTTGGGTTCCCCTTGTGTGGCTCTGGCCCCTCAGGGTTGTGGCTTCTGCTTGGCCCTGTGTGCAACAGGCTGTGATGCGCTGGGTGTTCTAGTGCCTTTCTATCATGTCAGCATTGACTTGTTTGGTGCTTTGTGCAGCATTCGCTTTTCTAAAGTCAGACCAGACAGGCTGGTCTTTGGTCTTGGGCACTCATGGTCCTGTCACCAGTTTACTGGAGTATAGTTGGTGATCAGTATTGTTTAGTTCACCTGACGGGGGTGTGTTGAGCCATATTAATAATATGAATATTTTCTATGGTTAACTCTGGCAGCAGGGCAGCTTAGTGGTTAGCACTGTTGCCTTGCAGCTCCAAGGTAAAGGTTCATGGAGTTTGCGTGTTCTTCTTGTGTTCCTCTGATTTCCTACCACAGTCCAAAGACATGGAGATTAGGCTAATTGGTGTTCCAGAATTACCTGTAGTGTGTGAGTGTGTGTATATGTTTGTGTGCCGCCCTGCAATGGATTGGTACCCTGTGCAGGGTGTACCCCGCCTCATGCTTTAAGTCTCCTGGCGTAGGCTCCAGGCCCTCCGCAACCCAGACGTTGCTTAGATGAGGGCATACAGTATCATAATTTACCTTTACTGATAATTCATTCATTAGTGATTTTTCACACAACATTTCCCCACTTATGAACTAATAGAAACATTTAGAAATGAAGTCCATTAACAAATGCAAATGTCTAATTTAGGTTTTCTAAATAAAGATTACGATGTTAATTACATTCTAATATGTGGTCTATGGGCACAGAGCCCGAATAACTTTGTGGATTCCCACTTTGCAAGTTCAGTAGTATAGAAACGGCGCCAATGTTATGTGCGTGCATTATATCATTAACTGGGTCATGCAAAAGTCAAACCGTAAGAAAGTGTGTGCCCAAGGAGATTTGCTCTTTTTATGAGGAGCGCCCACGAAGAGTTCCCTGCCGTTACCAAATTTCACCCTCATTTGCAGAGTGGTATTTTTCAGCCTTGAAGATCATTTTTATGATCAGTGAGGGGGTGAAGTTTCAATGAGCTTAAGTTGCCTAAAAGGCAGAAAGTTCTGTTAAATGATACAGTATGTAGAAGAAGAAAAGTCACCCCTGTGCTACAGATTGTGACCGACATCGCCGCCATTAGACAGAAATCACAGATTTTGCTTCCCTGGGACTTTAAAATTTAGCCTGTAAATGAGTGACCAATCAGAGCCGTCTCGAAAATGGCCGGCCGATCAAAGTCCTGGCCTGACTATCAGCGAAGATTATAGCACGGAATAGATGTTGAAATATTTCTGCAATCAGCAAAGCAGCTACAGAGAACTCGAACTAAATGTTTTTTTTATGTCACTGTAAATCACAAAGTAATGTTACTCAGAGTGTACTTTGTCATATGACTAATTAAAGAACATCACTCAGTTAGCCAGCGGGAAGTTCTGACAGGTTGCGAGGGAGGCGTGTTTATCTTAATTGTGGATGGAAATATATTTTGCCCATGGCAGAAAGCAGTGACTAAAAAACACCACGACTGAGCTGTGAGAAATTTTAATATTATTGATCACAGAGCATGAGTTTATGCCGGAAAGAAATATTCAATAATCACCTGCTGGCTGTTGTGCTGTATTTGAAGTAGATTCTATCTGTATTGTATCATTTAGAAATATTGATATGAAGCAATGTGGAAATTCAAGTCCTCAAGTATATAAAAATTGCCTAATTTCCTATGCTGTCATTCGTAGTCTGGGTTTGTTCTATAGTTTATTTGTATGCAAACACAATACACAAGTCACATTTAATCAGTCTACGACAAAAATACCGCCTTGGGCCCTGCACACCACTGGAAGTGTGTGACTTTGTTCATTTGCACTGACTTAAATTTGAAGCAAGTAATGAGCCTAGAGAAAATGAACGGAATAAGTTGGCCTAAATTGATTTGCTTAGCTTGCAAAAAAAAAAAAATCCTATTAAAAAAAAGAAAAATCTTATCACAAAACTGTATAAGTCTAAAGAACCACGACTCCCAAATTAAATTCGTAGCCATCTCTCAGCTTTGAACCCAACGTTATTTTAAAGAAAGGCTAAAGCGACGTGATTAAGAGATGCAGAGGGAATGGAGAGCCGAGGAAAGATGAGCAGAGATGTGTGTAATTTGCTTGAATGTGAAATTTGCTTGGGTGCTGCATGACTGTCGGAGTCGCCCCACTTAATGACAGTGACAGATTAATCACATTCGAGACTGATGCAGAATTTGAGGACATTGCAGTTGGATTCTTGGAGCAGAAACTATACAGTGTATTAAAGTATAGTATCCACATCGTGAGTGAATATGTATCGCACTTTGCAGAATAAAGAAAAAGTACTATTCCAAAATGAAAATGACTTTTGTTCCTAGTGCTCCTAGAGATGTGAATTAATCCTGTCGTTAGAGAATTCTACATAGAACATTTGTGTTGTCATTATGTACTGTGACAAACCAAAATAATTTTATACCTTAGCTTTATTCACCAGCTCAACAACTTAATTGAGCAGCACGTATGTCTGTCATTATGTATCAGCCATTATTCAATCAAAGTTTCTAAACAAACTTTGCAAATAATTCACTCCTACCACATGGACTGCCAGTGTGGGAATAGTTCAGAGGGCACATCCTGTAGGATTATAAATGCCTCTCGAGAGCATGTTGACTCATTGTGAGCACGCGGCCGCGCGCAGCCTCTAACGCGCTGCTAACACACGCGTTTCAAGGCAAATTAGCGCACATGGTGTTAGAGTAAGTAATGAGTTGATTTCGATCATAATACAAAAGGCCGGTCCAAGTGTTTTTAAGCACACGCAATTTTTTTAATTGTGTGCCATTAAAAGTGCGTTTCTGTTGCATCAACCAGAAGCTAAGTCAGCCAATTCCAGTCACTGGCTGATCGACCAGTGCATCTCTATTATAAATGTAATAAATCATTTAAAAATCGATTTTGGAGTCAATGTGGCGGTACATGAATCGGCACACAAAAGAATTGTGATTAATTACTAAATTGATTTTTGCTTATCTGTAATATACAACATATTTTTTTGTTTAATTTTTTATTTAGATGGTGAATGTCACAGACTTTGTTGAAACAAATCTGATGATTCTGTGACTGTTATTAAATCTGTTACCTGCATTATTAGATCTGTTGAGGGTACTTTAGGTAACTAAGCAGAGGTAACCAAAATTCAGTTCTAGCACTTAGTTATGGTATACATGCCATTCATATACACAACTTAGCATTGGTGATTTTGTCACCATCCATTTCCATTGCTGGATTGAGTAAAGTAACAGATGATCTACAGTCTGTAATTATACAAGAGTAGATGAAATAACCATTGATGAAAAACACCTTTTGTGGGTTAAAGGTGATACATGGGAATTGCACATACACTGGGGCATATTCAGAGTTGGAAACTTAATGCTTAAGCCGAGTTATGCCTATGACTAACCCTAACCCCTTTGTATTTGGAAAACTTGGAAGAAACTTGGAGAAAATCTCTGGCATGGAAAGACATGTAGTACAAACAAGATCCACCAAACCTGAGATCTCTGACATAAACACAACTGATGTAAGAACAGTATGACAACAAAAAGTTATCGCATCAGAAGGGTAAAAATATTGGCCTGTATCAGCCAAAGAAAACAACTAAAGACGGTTTAAAATTCCTAACTGCCCAATGAATTATTAAAACTTGGAGGGATGGAGCTGAACCTTCAACTTCATATAAGTTTGTTTTTTAGCAAATTCTACAGAAGAAGACCAAGCAGGGGGGGGCAGCGAGGCTGAGGTACAGACCCACAGTAAGTTAAGGTACCCCCCCCCCTTTCTTTGCACAAGGTAGAGCTGACCGTGGTGCTGAATACATGCTGCGTTTCCCTCAGCGCAGCATGTATGAGCATGGTTGAGCTTGGTGCAAGGGGGACAGATAGCTCTAGCCCCCCATCACACAGGTCTAGACTCTGGACTAGAGTTATTAGCTAGTCAATAAAATTGTGTGTCAATAAAATGAGGTCAAGTGACTCCCTGAATGTACTAAAAGACCAGGTTATCACATCAATTGGATTTATGGATTTATTTTTTAACTTTATGGCAATGACACGACTACCCCCTGAAGAATGTTATTGGCTAGGTGTTGTGAAAGGGTTCTTCTTCACCATGGCCAAAATTCTGTGGTAATACACGTTAGATGTCTTTTGTGGTCTTCCAGGCCTTTTGCTGTTGCTGAGCTTGACAGTTCTAATATTGCATTGGCCACATGGCTTCGCATCCTTTAAGTTATGGGGTAGGGACTCCATGGATGAGACTGTTTTGTTCAGCAAATTCCATGGATGCTTAATCGTATTGAGATCTGGGGAATTTGGAGGCCAGATCAGCAATCTTTTACTCTTTGCCTGCTAAGAGGCATACATGGCAAGATGTGATGTCGTGGGTGTTCTGATATCTTTCTTCCATAGCCAGCAGTAGCTGTTTTCAGCAATTTGTGCTACATTGGCTTTTTTGTTGGGGACGGGCTGGCGTTCGGTCCCCACAGGCATTGATGAGCTTTGGGCGCCCATTATTCTGTCACCAGTTTATTGGTATATAATTGATAATTTTATTCATTTCACCTAGCGGTGGTGTTAATGTTGTGGGCGATCGGCGTATACATCTGGCAGCTGCTCATGCACGCAAGTTAATGAAGCCACAAGATATTAAATCAAGGTCATGAAATCGTAATGCGTGTGCAGGATGCGAGCTACTTTATTATGCCTTTAATTCCCTTTGTCCATTTACAGGTCAGTAGTGCAACAGAATTGGAGCTGAGAAGGTTTCAATTCCAGAACAGAAAACGACTTCACGAATTTCATCACATTGCACAAAGTGTGTCTTCCTTGTCTCATCCATTTTAGTACATTTCTAGTTTGTTTGTTTCTCTGAGGCAGCCTGTAATTTTGAGGTAGGTTAGGGATCCGGAGTCGGCACTGTCTGGCTGTTCATGCTTTAAAGATTAATATTTAATCTTCAATTTAGTGAGGAGGGACATTGATTCAAATGAATTCCATGGCAACAAGTTCTGATGCACAGAACAGACTTCCTCATGGACCATCAGGGATTTAGTTAGTAAATTCTGGACAGGGAGAGGGAGGAAGGAAAGCAGGAACAAGAGAGCAATAGAGAGTCAGTAACTTTTAGTATTGTTTACTGCTAAAAAGCTCTGAATCTTGGTGGGATAATGCATACTGGGAAAGACTTTTTGGGTGGTTAATAGCTGTATGTTTTAAAGAGGTTTCACTAGGAAATATCCAGGAAAAGCCCCTGTTGTAGGGTTCTATATAGAATCTTTTGGGTTCCCCATTGGAAAAACCTTTAACCTTTTTCTCCATTGTTAGTTTGAAAGTTTTCTGCCAAAGGGAGGAACTTTGCATCTTTCAGTGTCTCAATAATATGACAAGCTGAGTTTTGTCGCCCAGAATGGGGAAAGAAAAGAGGCAGTTTATGGAATAGTTGTTTATAGCTGCCATAATATCAGTGATAACAGGAACTAACTTGATTAACAGAAATAAAACACCGGTGCTGTTATTAAAAAAATGATATGATCATCTTCGAGGTGGTAAGAGTAACGCTGCTTCATACTCGACCACCCTTATGATTTTCCTGCTACAGCATACCCCATTGTGTTTTATTTCACAGATATTAAACAGTTTAATATTCTACATAGATTGTATTTAACGGCTTCAAATGACATATTCCGGGGAATTTTAAGACACTTTTTATTCTGACAAATATACACTTCTTGCAGTCATGCATCACAGTCAAGCTTCATTAATTTGAATTACGCAATGCCTGGATGAGAACCAAATAACCTTATTAGGCAGAAAATGAAAAGGAACGAAGAGACGGACAGACGGATAGGCAGATGGACAGATAGATGATTCATCCAAGAATGACCATTAACTTTCTCCCCTATGTTCATACTTCCTTTCCTTTTTTTTTCCCTACCCACCATCTATCTCTTATTCTCATTGTATTATTATTTTTTTTTTCTGTCATCCATCTCTTCTGTACATCACCCCCTCATGTGCTTTGATCAGCCTGCATCTCTCAATTCCCCACTGCAATTCGCATATATGAAAAGTTATTTATGGACGCGCATCAGCAGATAGCTGCTTACTTGGCTTTATCTTCTGCTCACCATCGAATATGGCCATATCTTCCCATGCGCCACTGTTCCCCTTCTGATAAACCGTTATTTTTATTTCATACACTCACGCGTGACACCTGGCAGCACCAGATATGATTTTATTGTAATGTGGTGAATTTTATGAGGGAGTGATAACGGAGCTGGGGATATGCCCTGTCTCTCCTGCTCAGGCCTGTCCCAGGGTCCCTAGATGTAAATTGATATAGTCCTGAGCTGCCCTCGCACTAACTGGAATATTGGAGGAGGGAGGCATGGTGGGGGTGCTCAGGCGACAGGCCGTCTGGACAGCTCCATTTCAGCCAGTCCCCTAGCGATTTATGCGTATACTGTATATCTCACACACATACACACACAAATGTCAAGGGACCACACAAACATGCACTTAAACGGCCAATCGCTCATGCATCCACACACAATTGTATTGACGTTCAGTATATGAGGTTCCTCGGTGAACAAGACCAGATCCTGTTGTGTAGTGTCGTGTAGGAAGGTATACACATGCATTTTCTACCAACATGCCTAACACTTGTGTAAATGGAATCGGCACAGTAAACAAAACTATATTGCATTCCAAACATGACTAAATGGCAGACCACGATCCGGAAAGACCCTGATGCTTTTCTGAAAATGAATATACCAATAATCCAGCGCTTTTTCTTTCAAGGTGGGCGTGGCTATACATGTCACTCAACAGAGCCAATTAACGCAATAGTTTACCGTGTATAGACAGACAGTGTGGAAGAAACGCGACTATGAAAGCGAACTTTCAAAGATGAATGGACTGATCAATATATGTTTATTCTTCATGCAGGAAGTTTAAAACCATTATGTAGTAGTATATGTAGTTTATTACATTACTAATAAAAGTAGTAATGTGATGCGCCACTATGAGACAAAATACATACAGTATCGTTCGAGCAAACATATTGGCAGTCTGAGATGAGGATGTGTAACATATCCAAACTGAGAGCCCGGCATGACTGAGCAACCAGAGTCCTTTCACATTCATTTACAGCCCAAATGTAGATTTAGCAAATATTGATTAAAGATTGTTGTTTGTATTCCAGACAGATACAAGGAAATATACAAGTTCGATCTGTCCACATATTTAACATTGTTACTGAAAATTGATAATAAATATTATTGAAATGCTTTGGAGGTTTTAAATTGCTTATTTTATTATAGACTTACAGTGACTCCCTATGTACAGTAGAGATCTGAATCCTAAAACAATCATAAAATTCGAACCAGAATGTCAACAATTCTTTACATTTTTGTGCTTTGTTTGTGGGAAGCACCTTTTTCCCTTTTCCCATAAAACCAACAAGGGAAACAATCAGCTGCACCTGTTTTATACAGTATGATGTAATATTGGAATGAAATTACAACGACAACTTTTTTCCTCCTGTCCTGCTGTAGTGACATTATAGTTCGAGTGTAACTGTCAGTGAAACAGATCGTGTTATTGAATCGGAGAGATAAAAGATTGCCTATCACTATCTCAGCTTTAATATCATGAATCTGTTATGACCGAGCCTATAGCACAAGGTCTCCCAGGCGTACAGTATAACTACTACACCTACTGTCCGCATAGAAACACACACATTGAATGACATGCAGTGTTTTCAAGTCCGTAATTATGCCATATGTCTTCTGAATAGCAAGGATGGTAAATTGAGAAGCTGTCGCTTGACATTAAACAGCTCTTTCACTCATACCACACACAAAAAAATATAGTGGAGCGAGCTCTGAGTATGATTTGTTTGCATAGTTTCATGACTGTAGTTTCCTCGATGATATTTTGGGTTTAACTCTGGGATTAAACTTACTTTGGGTTTAATACTTTTTTACCAGCATTTGACATTATTGTTAAAAATAGGCTGCATGCTGTACATGTACAGTCTAAGCTACTGTAGAATGAAATTAGCTTCAGCCTCTACTCTAACCTCTAACCCAACTTCCATGGTTGGAAGTTCGAATCTCAACTCCATTCTGTGTACAGTCTATGTTCTCCCAATGCACGATGGGGTCCCTTTGGGTGCTCCAGTAGGATAATTAGTGTTTCCAGATTGCACTTATATGTGACTGCAACTGCATTTGTCCCTTATGATGGGTTGGCACTCCATCTAGGGTGTAATATAGATAATGAATGGATTTTCCTTACAGCCCTAGTCATAATAAATCCACTTTTTATCTACTTGTTTACACTAAATAAAACGATGTCACTTGATGTCAAACATCAAAGCTTATTCTTATTTATAGTACGTTTTCTTTAAAAATATAGGGAAAGCTTAGCAATGCAAACTCATTTATACAAGAATGTACAGTATAGCACGTCAAAGTAAACAACTTATAGTTTTATGACAATAATATGTCTGTATATAGTAATCTACAATAATATGTCTGTGTATGTCCAAATGTTATATTCTCTGATATTTAATTGCATTGAGTGTGTAAGCAAGAGTGTGGGAACAAGTTTGGAATCATTTAACTGTATTCTCTTTTCTCCAACACCTGCTTAATCATTACACTCACAACTCCATATGTTCTATAATCCCGCACACGTTTATTACTCTGTCTTTACCGTTCTCTCTATAGAATTATTTTGGTTGTGTATCAGAGACGTGACCCAAATACCTCATGCATGTCAATGGATTTATTTGACCAGCTGTTTAGTCTCAAATACAGCCTTATCACCTACCGTAAACCAGCTTTCCCCGACAAACAAATAGGTTCTCAAACACACACAGACACATACAGTACAGTACAAACAAACACAGGTGCGAAACCGCACATGCACACATGAGCTGACTCGAAAGTATTGTCAACAAACTGAGGTTGTACCAGGAAGGAAGTGAAGGATGATCATGTTTGAAAATATTTGTGATGCTTAGCCAGAAGTCACTGTGTGCACACTCTTCAGAATGAAAGGGATGCAAACACACTGCAGAGAAATTTAGAATGTGTGGTTCATGCACTGTCATTTGTTGTTGTACAAAGATGATATCACTGAAATTCACTGGAAATATGTCCCATTTTTTTTTCACATTGTCTTTATGCACTGTAGCATGATAACTGGTGTGAGATCTGGAGAATCGGAAGGATCTAAAGTACTTTTAGTATTAATTCAAGGTTTTTTTCCCTCTTTTTCCGCAGGCTTGGATGCCTTAGCCTTACCGTGGCTAAACACAAAACTGCTCTGCAGCTTAACAGGAGACCTGCATCCTGGGCATCTGTGAAGTATCTACACAGAAAAAGAGGGGACCAACATCAAGAGAACAAAAAGAGGAAAGGTCGGCTATTAGAATCATGGCACCTGAAGTCATGGCTGAGCTCCGTGATTGGCTCTTTCTTCTCCTGCTGTGCCTCACACTGTTGGCCGAAGTGCTACAGTGTTCTGCGACTGCCTCACAGGGAATGGCTGCAGAGAGGGATGTAGTGTGTCCCTCCGTGTGCCGCTGTGACGAAGATTTTATTTACTGCAATGACCGTGGTCTGAGTGCTATCCCGCCACTCCCCCCATCTGCCTCCATTCTTTATCTACAAAACAATCAAATAGATAATGCAGGACTTCCCACATCCTTGGAGTACCTCACTACAGTGGAGGTTATATATCTCTATGATAATGAACTGGATGACTTTCCCATGCACCTACCACCATCATTAAGGGAGCTTCATCTGCAAGACAACAACATCCGGGTGTTACCACGGGCTGCTTTAGCCAGGTTGCCTCTCCTGGAGAAGTTGCATTTGGATGACAACTCAGTGTCCACAGTTAGCATAGAAGACCAGGCTTTTGCCGACAATCCTCGTCTCCGTCTGCTCTTCCTTTCCAGAAACCATCTTTCCAGCATTCCCTCAGGGCTTCCTGCCTCGCTAGAGGAGCTCCGCTTAGATGATAATCGCATCTCAACAATTCCAACACATGCCTTCCGAGGTTTGTCTTCTCTGCGCCGCCTTGTCTTGGACGGTAACCTTCTAGCCAATCAGCGAATTGCAGACGACACCTTCTCACGCCTCGCAAACCTCACTGAACTGTCTTTAGTACGGAACTCCCTTCAGACTCCTCCTCTAAATTTACCGAGTGCACACCTGGAAAGACTCTCTCTTCAGGACAATGCCCTGATCCACATGCCACGGGGCTCTCTTGATGGAATGCGTAGTCTTCAGAGGCTGGACCTTTCCGGGAACAACCTGACCACACTTCCCAGAGGTCTGTTCCGGGACTTGGAGAGCCTGGGACAGTTGCTTGTGCGTGGTAACCCTTGGCACTGTGGATGCAACCTGCGATGGCTTTACGACTGGCTGGAAGCCAAAGGAAACACTATTACAGTCCGAGGACTAACTTGCCAATCTCCAGAGCGAGTGCGTGACATGCCACTAAGGGATCTTACCAGCCAAATGGATGACTGTGAATTGGCAACTGCTGGAGGTGGAGGGATAGGTGGAGTGGGTTCAACAGGTGGAGGAGGTACTACTGGTAATAAAATGATTGTAGGAGGAGTCAGTTCCACAACTCTGTCCCCTCCACAAGGCTCCCTGTTCACTCTGCGATCTAAGCGACCAGGTCTGGGGCTTCCAGACAAAGGCATAGACTACACACTTGGCAGCAGTGGTGTGGGCAAAAACCTGGCCCTGAATGTTAAGCCACTATCCCATGATAGCATCAGGGTCACGTGGAGTGTGGCTCAAACATCTTCTTCTTTCAGACTTAGTTGGCTGCGACTGGGGACTAGTGCTGCAATGGGCTCCATTACTGAGACTCTAGTGAGGGGCGACCGAAGAGAGTATCTCCTTACTGCCCTCCAACCGGCATCCAGCTACATCATCTGCATGGTTCCCTTAGTCTCTAGCAATGGAAACAAAGGAAGCATGTCTGGAGGAAACACAGACACAGACGAGGCTCCAGTGTGTGCCAAGACTGAGACATCTGATCCCAACCTGTCTGATGTTGACCAAGGGGAGGATCGGGGCTCAGACCAGATCACCTCACTTCCACTTGCTGGGATTATCGGTGGAGCCACAGCGATAGTCTCTTTAACACTTATTCTTGGAATATTCTGTTGGTATGGCCATCGCGCCAGACGATTTTCCTCAAGAGAACACTACAGCCGCAGTAGCTCACGCAAAAGTAAGCATTATGATGACTACATTGAATCTGGCACTAAAAAAGATACCACCATCCTGGAGATCCGAGGACCTGGATTCCAGATGACACCAATGGCTGCCAGAGAAACAATGCAGCCCAAGCCAGTACAGGAAGACTACATAATACACACAATCTTCCCTTCCAATGGCACTGGTCTATACAAACCACCCCATCCCACAACCAATGCAAGCTACGGTACAAACCGTGGCTATAGAGAAGGAGGTATTCCAGATTTAGATTACTCTTACACGTGATAAGCCTGATTTAGTGAACACTATAAAAAAAATATATATGGTACTGGATAGATGCACATTTTTTATCTGCATGGGGTCTACAGGACCCCGATGTGCCTTCTGTCTTCATTCCAACCTAGCCTGCTGTTAACGGCACCAAGGAAGCTCTAAATTGGCCCAAATGCCTACTAAGAAACAGTTTTCTTTGTTTGGCACCAGAAAGAGCCTATATCATTTTAGGCAGTGATTCCAACTGGCATCTCCACTCCCCCCAGTGTAACATGGTGTGTCCTCAGCACCACTGCTTTATCCCTGACTCCCTCAGTGAGGTGGATTCAAGGGCAGTTCAAACTGTATTTTACACAGAAATTCAGTCTATTTAGAGCTCAAATCATATGTGATATGGATAAATGGCACTTACTGAAAAAAGAACAAATTTGTATGTAAACCTTCATCTCCTGTGACTGTAATTGTAAGCTGCTCAACTGCTTCATAGTGTTGCTCCTGACATGATGTGGAGGAGGGCAGTAATGGCTAGAGTGGCTAGAAAGAAAGAGAACACCATGGTGGATAAAGATTGCTCAAAATCCACTGTTGTACAGGGAATCAAAAGTTTGCCTTGGCAGTGCAGCTCTTCTGGGACAAAAAAACAAAAAAACAAAAACGTGCTGGAGAATACACGGGGCTAACAGTCTGGTTCTGGCGTTCATGAGTGACTTTGGACTTGGACATCTTGGTGTAGGATTTTATGCGGAGTGTTCATGCACACTAGTTTTAAACACTTGAAAATGATCTCGATATGGTAGCAAGGTTCTTGCTGTCTAGTTCCTCGTCACATGGAGCTGCTGGGAATCCAATGTGATCTGTAAGGTTCAATTAGAGTGACGATTCGTTTTTTTTCTTTTTTTCTTTTCTTTTTTTTAAAGAAAATTGCAACACTTATAAATGTTGAAAACAGGCAAGGTGTGTAGATATGTGGATCCAACACAAAGACTTTTGGAATCGAAAGTGTGAAAACATATTGTGTTTCAGACTTGTTATGTATTTTTTCTGTAAGTTTATTTATCCCATACTGCTGTCTTTTTGGTTTAGATCTGTTCTATGGTTTAAATAATCTTTTAGAAAGAACTCAGTCAGTCCTGCTGCTGGTGACATTAAAAACACTGTGGTTTTGCCTAGCCCTGTAGCTCATGTAATGATTAAGGATCATTTTGTGTTAATCATTTTTTTTTTTTATCACTATAAACTCAATTATATTCCACACTGTTGTTCTAGTCAGATCCTTCCCAAAATCTACAGTACCAGTGTGACTCCCCTCACTCAACCCCTAAAACAACTCAGTATTGATATATCCCTATTAATATTCCCATTAATGAATGAGAAATACAGTATGATGCCCCGAACTATTAACTATTCTTCTGATCTGATGTAAATCCTAATGCGGAGGAAAGCAGATTCTGTCTCAGCACGAAAGATCCACCACCAACCCGAAAACCGTTCTCCTGGAAATGGAGTCCATTCAATGTCTTGTGAGTATGTGGGCAGGACATCGAGCCGACACGTTCCTGTGTGATTACTCACTATAATTCATTTGGCTCCCCAAAGCCAGCTGTAGTAGATAAGGCTGCTATCTTCTCCAAATAGATATAGCTGTAAATTAGAGGTAGTGTTGAATGAGATGAAAGATAGCAAAGAGAAGGCATACAAACCGTAACACTGTGGACCTACACTGTGGGAGAAAAGGGCACTTGTTGCATTGCATGAATCTGAGAGACAGATGTATTTATTATTTATTTGGGTTTGTTTACTTTGTTGTTGTTGTTGTTGTTGTTGTTGTTGTTTTTTTTACACATTTTTCATGGGAGTAAGGGAAGTACTGTAGGATATGCATGAGTGGAAGATATTCATTTTTAAAAATATTCTAAACCGGTTGTGTTCAGACATGCATAGAACTGTTTTTTTTTTTGTCTCCTATGTGTTTACATTGATACACCCTTTTTTTTTTCTTTCCCGTAGTTTTCTTTTATTTTGTTTTATTTCGGTGTCTCCTTGTTCTGTACCTGTTCCATCCCTTTACGTATTTTTATTTATTTTTTGGTATTCAGGTTTTCAGACATGCCAAGAGCTGTTTTTTTTTTTTTTTTATCTCATATGTGTCTACATTATTACATATATTTCCTTTCCTTTTCTCTCTTTTCTGTCCTTTCATTTAATTTCCTTTCCTTTGTTTTCTGATTTCCCTTCCCTTGGAATCGATTCCTTTAAATCTCCTTGTCCTTACTTTTCCTGTCCTGTCACCTTCCCTTCCATTTTCCCTCCCTACCTTTCCTTTGGTTTTTATTTTCATTTCTCCTTGTCTTTTCCCATTCCTTTCCTTCCATGCACTGGCCTGTCCTCTCTTGTCCTGTTCTTTCCTTTAATTTCTTATCCCGTTCTTTCTTTTCCCTTTCTATACTTTCATGTCCTGGCCTGTCCTCTCCTGTCCAGTTCTGTCCTTTTCTTTCCTTCCATGTTCTGTTCTTTCCTTTCCTTTACCTTCCTTTCTTTTCCTTTCCTTTCCTTCTAATTCTTTTTCCTCCTCCTCTTCCTTTTCCCTTTCCTACCTTCCCTTTGGAATTTATTTTCATATTTCTTTCTCCTGTCCCATTTCATTTCTTTTCCTTTCCGCTCTGACCCTTCTCTAGCCCCCTCCATTTTGCTTCTCTTTTTTCTTTTTTTTTTCTTTTCCATTCCTTCGATTTCCTCCTGTACTCCCCCTCAAGTAAGGTATTTTACTCCTCTATTTAAAAGATGAAAGCAAATTAAATTCACCTGTCAAGTATATCTGGCTTGTCTGTGATTGTATTTGACATTACAACATAGTAAATAGCTGGTCTTTTTTTTCCCCCCCTTTCACTCCAAGCGAAAAATTGAACATTGGCCTTAGAAATTACAGGCATGATCTCACCGTTTTCAAGTCGTTATTCATGTTCTTTGTCCGCTCTTAGTATGTGTTGTTATTACTAACACATTTGTTCGACAAAAGACTTCACGAGACTATTAATGATTACTTTTATAGAAATCTACATGGCAGTTACGTGGAGTATAAAATAAAGCGATTCGACTGCTTTCACTGCAATCCCAGCGGTGAGAGCAGTACCACAAGCTTGGGTTCTGACTGAAATCCTTATCGCAGAGAACCTGCCTCGCACATGAAAAAGATTCCGGCGAAATATCTCACCTTTCCTTCCTCACACACTTTCTTATATTAGAATTTCCCTTTGATGTGTTATCTCTCCATCCTTTTGAATTTCCAGAACGTGGGTTTGGGCATGTTTCCATATGTTTGTTTGTTGAATATGTGACAACACATGCTGGACTGTATGTTGTGTCTATGTGGGGTCGAGGTGTTCGAAGCGTACATTGTCGCTTTTCTTTTGTCTTTTCTCTCTCTCTCTCTCTCTCTTTTTTTTTAACCATCTGCAGATTCTGCACCTCCTGCCGACACGGACCAGCAGTTGTTCCACCTGCAGCCCGTTTGCACAGATGTCTCCCTACACACACACATACACACGCGGTGCCAAACTCAGCTGTAGCCACGCACATTCATACTGCTCCTGTCTCACTCCTGAGACGAAGCCCTCACCTCCATACCCGCTAAAAATAACCCTGTTTCCCTTGTTTACGTTCACCATATAATGTCACGGTTACACTGCATTGCATGGGGGTTTAGTTGAGGTCTCTATTTTCCTCCTGTCTCTTCATGCCCTTTATATACAGTATGTATTTTTCTTTGTTTTGCTGTTTTTCTTCATATCTGTCTGTCCTTATTTATCTCTATCACTCGGTCTCCATTTCCAGAAACGTACCCTCAGGTGCTGCCATCAGCCCGTTCTGATTATCATCTCTTCAGAGCTGTAATCATCACACTCTCTCAGCCTTGCGGATGAAGAGTTATGGCTTTTTCAATCCGTCTAAGTGATGTAGTCCTGCTGTAATGACATCATACCGACGGAGGCTACAGCACTTAGGCAGAGCTTGACGGCCCGTCATAAGGACGTCATATCACATGCTTCAAGGTCTGGTTTAATCCACACCGGTACAGAACCGTTTTACGGCCACTAGAGTCAATCTGGCTGTAAAAACGACCATGCAGCATGGCTCTCAGACTATATTACCCAGCATCAGCAGTGATTTCAAAGTGTGCTCGCATCACCGTTCTATCAAACCTGCGGAGCAGCTGTTTAGTGAAAATAGCTACCCTGTAATACAACGCCGTTTCGCGCAAAGAATGCAGTCCATCACAGGGACAGAAGGACTGAAGATACAATGCCAGTATAACAGAACCATAATCGTTAAAGGCAATGAAATGAAACCCATCATTTGGGAAACAACATGAGGCAAGATTGCTTTTTGCTGGACCGTAGACTACCGCTGGATATTTAGCACATCATTCACTGTAGCAAACACTGTAGCAACATGGAGCTTAAGAAGTGACAGAGCTACATACTGTATGTGACTTTTTTTTTTCTTTTCCCAGTATATTCAAGGGCGGCATGGTGGCTCGGTGATTAGTTCTGTTGCTTTGCACCCCCAAGGGTCCGGGTTAGATTCCCGCCTCGGGTCTGTGTGCATGGAGTTTGCATGTTCTCCCCCTGCTTGGTGGGTTTCCTTCGATTTCATCCCACAGGCCAAAGACATGCAGATCAGGCGTACCCAAATTGCCCAAAGTGTGTGTGTGTGTGTGTGTGTGTGTGTGTGTGTGTGTGTGTGTGTGTGTGTGAGCTGTGATGGATTTCAACAATATGTCTTGCTCAGCCTCAACAGTACACCAAAAAGAAACATATTTGTTCATGCTACAGTATGAATTATAACTCACCGGGTGACACATTACTGTACATATGCTGACTTTTGCCAACAGGTTTATCCAAGCTGACCTACAATTGAATCCAAGTCTAAAAATCCTCATAACTGGAGATGTGAATGGTGGCTTAGCGCTTAAGGCTCTAGGCTACTCATTGTAAGGTTATGACTTCAAATCCCAGCACTGCCAAGCTACCACTGCTACCATTAAGCGAAGTGCTTAACCCTCAGCTGCTCCGCACAAATCTAAGTCGTGTTGGATGAAAGCAGAAGTCCGGTGTCCACTATTGTAGTCCTACGATTTGAACTCAAAACCATCTAATACAAATGCATATTTGGAAAGAGCACATACACATATGATTTTTTTTTTTCTATTGGGATCTCGCAGGATGCAACAAAGAAGTCACGCTTTTGGGAGGATCTTATGTTCCTAATCTTGCAATACAAAGACAAATGAAGACAACTTTGCTAATGTGGATGTGCGCGGCTACGCTATACAGTGGAACCTCGGATTACGAGTAACATGGTTTACGAGTGTTCCGCAAGACGAGCAAAGATTTTTAATAAATTTTGACTTGAAAAACGACCGTTGTTTTAGTTTACGAGCACCGAGTATCATGTATCACGCATGCGCTTCTTGTTTTGACGCCGAGCGTCACGTCATCACAACT
>JAQQZT010000017.1:6345698-6361089 GCA_030068275.1 Clarias platycephalus
TTGTTGAAATACACAGTCCTGAAAAAGGGGCGTTTCTTTTTTTGCTGAGTATATAATATATATATACAGTATATATACAGTACATATAGTACCAGTATGGTACATAAACATGTATAACATATTTTTCAGTGTCCTGGGACATGATCCATGGTACCATACTACAGTACATAGTATGACCTTGTACCATACTATAGTACATTGTACTATATCAGCAAATAATTCCCATCAAAAATACTATATACCACAGTACAGATACCACTGAACTACCATAGTAATAATTTCTTATAGGGATCAGTTTCATACGGATGTACTGAGAACGTTGCCATTTTTAATAATGTCTTAGCAACATACAGTATGCAGTGTGGTGATGTAAATTCCCAAGTCCTATTATCCTACACACATCTCTCTCTCTCTCTCTCTCACTCACACACACACCTGCCTGTCTCCGTTTTGTGAAAGCTATCAGTTTTCCATATAGCTGTGATCTAACACAAATGCTCACTCTTTCTGACACACACGCAAACACACACACACCTTTCTATCTCTGTTTTGTGAACGCCATCTGAGTTTTCGTATAGCTGTGATCTACCACAAATGCTTTCCAGTTTTCCACCTCTCTCTCGCTCTTTCTCTCCCTAACATACTCACACACACATACACACATTGCTGTGATTTACTGTTCACTCTTTCCCTGGTGCACATGGACTATTCATTACACAAGCCACTGGTTTAGTCCTCACACACACTCCCCACACAGCCAGCACTGTCCTCTGATCAATGCAGCCAGAATAAATCAATCGATGGCCCTGCCACACCAATACACACACTCTCGTCTTGCTTCCCTGTTTCTAGCTTTCATTTTTTCACCCTGTGGCTCGCTCACATTCGTCCCTTTTCTCTCTATTTTGTGTTCCAAATCACTTCTCCTGCCCATCTGACCTCTTACCTCTGAGTAAGAGCCATTAAATCTGGTATTAACACAAAAAAGTTTTTTCACCTAAATGTGTTTTTTTTCCTTGAATACACATTACTTTTACTTGTCACTTACAAATAAAACACTAACAATGTGAATGCGAGGAGTAAAACGATAAATATTCAATATGTTCATGTGTTAAATTATGCAGTCATTTTACTGTATGCTGATGTGACAGGATAAAATGGACTGTGCAAAAGCATGTGAGATGTAAAATGGTGCACGCAAGTAAGACCTTAATAACTTTTCAAGCAAGAGGAATAATGGCAAATATGATCACATTTTATTTTGGTGTGAAAGTTAAAATAGGCAAAGTAGGAGCATTTATGGTGAGTAGAGATGCAGGAGAGATGCAGAACGGTGAACATAAGAGTTTTTTATGCAAAATGGAAAAAAATGAGAAATGGTCATTGTAAAAGCATTATATTGACGGTAAATGTAATTTTAGTTTTATGAAAACGGTAATATGTGAATCTAAGACATCGTAATTTTTGCGAGTGGCAAATAGTGCATGTAAGAGCATTTCATTTGCATGTAAGATTATTTATTGTAAGAGCCCTATATCACCATGTTAGAGGTCAAATCATGAATGCAAACACATTTTATTTACACAAAAGATTTTATATTCATATGAACGGTAAAATTGGTGACATAAAAGAATTTACATAATCTGTTAGTTCAAGGTCAAGGTTACATTATTGTCCATTATTATAAGGGAACTTTGTCCCAGATCAAGGAAAATTGCTGTATACATTTACCATTGTATAAAATTGTGCAAAATAACAGAACATAGTTATCAGAGTAAAAAAAATCCTTAATTTCCCTAGATAATACCTTCTACACTAATGCACTTATCCCAGGGTTTCACTAGTGCATAGATACCATCAAGGTAGAAAGTTTTTTCAGTATGCCGGAGCCGTGATCCGACTGTCTGCTTCATGACTGAAACGCTGGCCTCCCAGGAACGCCTTCAATGGCCCACACATGTGGAAATGGCTTGGAATGAGGTCAGGACTATACAGGGATTGTGGCAGCTGAATTCCTGTAATGTGCAAGTGGTGCTGGTGAATGATTGTGTGTACAGTTCCCACGGGCAGATATATCTCTTCCGCCCAGTTGGTGGTAGGTTATCTGCCGATTTTCAAAGATGAGGCATTCCACTTGCTGAATGTGCTGAATGTTCATAGGATCAATTACAGTGGAGTCCAAGCCACCTCGAATGGTAAGTCCCGGTTTGACTTGAACGGCCCACGTGGTATCCAATTGGTTACAATTCATAATCACAACTATTTGTTTCTGTTAAAACCAGATTAAAATAATAGGATAAAAAAAAAAACACACTTAAAACAGCACAGGATACACATCAGACATTTCTCTCTTACCTTCCGAGACACGATCAATAAAACATCAGTTGTCTGTTAACAGGTGTTTCCTTTTTCTTCTGTCTGTAATCGTATAGATGCTCATTAGGACGTTTTACTGATATATAAAATCTTTTATATGATATCAACTGATCCGAACTCTTTCTAAACTATTCCTCTTGTACTGTATAATGATACAATTCTCGATACAATGGTCATGTTGATTTCCTCACACGCTATAAATGATGGTAAATTTAAAGTAATTTTGTGTCTCTGGAAGGAATAAGCTAGCAAATAGGAGATGATTTCAGGATTTTATGCTCAAGGGAGTCATAAATTTGTGGGAATAAATCCGTTTGAAGCTTTCGCGGGAGGTGAACTGGGGAATATGAGGGGATTTTGTGCTTACGTGCGAGGCTAAAGTGCTGATTGTGTGAAAGCATTTTGCATGTATATAAGAGATTAAGTTTGAATAATGGCCTAAATGGCACCTCGTAATCGTCTTCATTCCTCTCTTTTCATTTTGAAATTCCTCATTCTCTCTCCCCTCCGTGGCTGCGTTCACTCCCGCTCTTTATCTCATTTGCCAGTTTCATTTCTTCCTCTTCATCCCTCCTGTGTGGCTTCCTCGCGTTCCCGGGGGGGGGGGGGGGAGGTATAGACGACTCATCGTCCATCGTCCGGCCCTCTCCGTTTCTATTTTACAATTGTTCCAGTGCCACCCCACCTCCCTCCCCCTTCCTCAGCCTTTACTCGTTTATCGCTCACCTGCTCCACCCTTCCTTCCTTTCCCCTTGCCCTCTTCTGCGTGTGGCTCTCGCTCTCTTTTTGGCACTCCTTCCCTCATTTTTCTCCTCATGCTGTCGCTTCTTCTGCAGGCAATCTAGCTGTGCACTGGGCTGTGAAAGACTCCCTCTTTCTCTCACGCTCACACACACATACATACACACACACACACACACACACACACATACCCTGTATCCAACACTGTGAATTAGCACAGAAGTCATACACATTATCAAACTGTCTTTGTCTTTCTCACATACTTTAAGAACAGATGCCACTTTGCAGACATAAGTATAGACTTGCTGATAAAATATCACTTGATTCCCTACAGATTTATCGTCTCTACAGCCGATATTACACAAACCAAAGCTGAGGAAGAATGGAAGCCGAACACCTCTCTCTTTTTTTTTTTTTTTAGCAGTGCAGCAGCTTGTCGCACAGCATTACAACCATTCATAAATCCACACCGGCACCTACCCATGCCTTAAAGAGCTTTTTACATAACCGTCAGTGTGTTTGTCAAAACAGTTGGTGGACTCATTAGGTTTACACTGGCATGCCAGTGTTGATTTTAATGACTGGTGATGGGACAGGCAGATCGGAGCTCCCTGCACTCCTTGTTTTCCCTCAACGCTCCTCGGGTTCCCAGTGCTGCGATCCTGGAACTGTCAGTTTGAAGCAAAGCATAGTGGAGAGGTGGCAGCGCAAACACTCAGACTGTGTTTTCTACTGCACTTTCGAAAATAAGGACCGGTCTAAACAGGAACCAGTGATGCCCAGAGTCCTGGCTTATTTTAAGTCACCTGGAGAATTGAATGGAAAGGTCACCAGGGGGGCAGTTCAAACTTTTAATTACCCATCATACTCAGACATGCAAGAAATAAATAGACATCTATGGTTTCATAAATTCATCATTTCATAAAAGCATGTACCCAAATGTGTCACATTTTTGAGTAAGTAAGGTGTAGCTTTTTTTTACTCTCTCACTCAATCAGTCTTTATATTGTTTATTCTGTAAAGGGACACAGACTCAAGTACACAATAAACAATAAATAAATTATTCACAAAAATGATGCATGATAATGTCATTGTCTTGGCCTTGCACATCTATCTATAATAATAAAAAAAAAGTTTTCTGCAACCTGTACTTTTAGTATGCTAATTAGGCCCAACCTCCTTTCCATGGCACTGAGATCACGTGACTTCTTTATAATTTTCTTCAAAACAACCATCATCTTAAAAAAAAAAAAAACGGAATCTGGCAAGAAAAATCTTTACTTGTTTGGGTTTCCGACATCATTTTTATATTGTCACATGATCATTATATTTGCATACTCATTAATATTCGTTAGTGCCAAAGATGGGCGTGTCCACAGGTCTGTGTTCAGTTATTTCAATGTTTATACAACACATTGTATTTGCTATATTTGTATTTGTATTTTTATTTTATTTTTGTCTTCATTTTAACATGGATTCTTGCACATGTAATATCATATTCCATATTTTGAGAACCATGTATGTGTCAATCTTTAATACACCTATTCTAATATGTTATCAATTCTTGATATGGTGAAGAACTTGAATGGTGGACACGCGACATAATCAAAGGTTAATAAATATCACATTCAAACACATATTGTTATTTCAAAATATAATTGTTTTTTTTAATATGGCGAAGCTTTCAGTAAAGAGACATTTATGGAACAATTATGGATGGAGTCTCTATCATCAGTACTTCATAACGAAATGTTTTCTGACACGAGTCCTTTACCTACTGTAGGATGATAACAGGACACGCTGCATTTTTATTTACTTTTTTTTGTCTTTTAACTTCAAGAGACAAAAAGAGAAACTGGGATGTGAATGAGAGCTTATAGCTACTTATAGTTATAAGTCATTTCAAGAACTGTCTCGTAAGCTTTCCACAACATTAAACAGAACTAAAAATGGTATAAAAGTGATAAAACAAAAATAAAGTGAAGATACAGGAGTGTGTAAGTCTCAAGTCTTGAGCCAACACTCAGTCAACACTTTTCCGTATTACATTAACATTGCTTGTTTATGTAACAACTTCAGCAGCAGCCTCATTTCCCCTCTCGTCTGTTCCAACCACTCAGCATTCAGCACCACCAGTATACTAATCACCGCCTGATCATCTGTCATCATCTGCCCCTGTTTCTCACTGGTTCATGTCTTTATATGCTTAGAAGTTATATGTTTTTGTTTATGCTTGAATGATTCATAGATCACTGTATCCTCTGAAACTGCACAGGTACAGGGACTGGACTGAAAAAGTCCTTCAGGAAGCCTGGAGAACGATTCCTCCAGAACAAAAACGGTATTAAAATACAATAAAGTCTGACTCGTTTGGAAGGTGGCTGAAGACTTTCGCACATTACTGTAAAAAAAAAAAAAAAAAATTCATCCATTAAGCAGTAGAAAAAAAAAATTTCAACAAGCTCTGTTATTGGAAAATAACTTTTTTTTCTTTTTTCTTTTTCTTTTTAATAAACCTTAAAATCTAAAGGTATAAGCTTTATATATACCCACATTACACAACCCCATAAAAATGTTAGCTGATGAATGTTTTTTTAAAAGATTACAATATGAAAGAAATTCACTATGAATTCAGTATTTATCATGATGTAATCAGAATTTTGGACATTTGCAACATAACAATCAGTTCAACTGCTGCTATGCTGCGATTAAAACTTCATGCCATTTCTTTTCACAGAACAAATGAAGCAGATTGTTCTGTAATTTCTTTTCATTTATTGTGTGTTAACTTACGGCAGCACGGAGGATGAGTGAGTAGCACTGTCGCCTTGCATCTCCAGGGTCCTGGGTTCCATTCGTGCTTGAGTGTGTTAAGTTTGCATGTTCTCCCCATGCTTGGTCCAAATACATACAGATACATACAGGTTATGCTAATTGCTGTTGCTCGTAGTGTGTTCCTGCCCTGTGTATTGGCACCGCACCCAGGCTCCAGTCCCCCTGCACCCCTGTATACAGGATAAAGCAGTATAGACAATGAGTGAGTGTCTGGGTTGTCATGTCTGTTGTTGATCTTTGTTTATGCATGCTTTTCCAATTCAATCCAACAATTTTTTAGATTGCAAATGATATAACTGACAACATTTTATATTGAAGTAGTTTCTTTTGAATAGTTTTTTGGGATTTAGTCCCCCTCCCTTTTGGTTTGTGCTTTAATGACAGTGTGCACTCGAGCTGGCACGGACTCGACAAGTTTGCGCAAAACCTTTTGATGGATTTTAGATCAAATCCGTTGGTGTGTCCTCTGAACACCTGCTTCATTAGAGGAGATTAGGCATGAGAAGAATCTGACCTTTTGTACAAAGCAATTAACACGGTCAATATCATGAATGTACATTTATATAGGGATGTAGACATAGTGCAGAATGTTAAATATGAAATATTCAAAATATAAACCCCAGTGTACTGTACTGTATATGCTACCTACAGTATGGGCAAAAAAACAGAACTACTGTCCATGCCTTCGTATACAAGCACTGATCTGGAACAGGTACAGAAAAAAGAAAAAAAAAAACATACACCTGGACCCTTTCCTATGGGAATGGGACAAAAATGAAAAACGCACAGGTGCTAAAAATTCCAGAATTCAATGGAGCAAGCAGAAATATAATTACAGTACGGGAGAAAATCACACTCATTCCACTGTCTGCGTCTGTAGAGCTTCCTTCCTTAAAGCGTTCTCATCGGTGCTTAAGGTTTAGTAGCATCGCATGACAAATTGATGGCACCAGTGCAAAATCTTCAAAGACCAGGTCCTCACCCAGGTTATGGATAGTTCATGATTCACATTAGTAAATGTTCCATGCCTTACTGCAATGACCTGGAAGTGCTCTCATTATACAGTTCTCACCTTATCCCAAGAATGTAAATTGATAATCAAGCAAATTGCGGATGGTTACTGAAACGGTCGCAATATCTCTTTACCAGATTTGATTTTGATTCAGTATCCCATTCACCGGGATTTTTTTTAATTGCACATAAAATGGCTGAAGCATGACAGGCTATGAATATACACAGCTACACATTACACACACTGCAGAGGTATACATCATGATGAAAGACGTCAGGCCGAGTGACTCACGCACACGTACACACACGCACCCACGAGAGAAATGCTCCTTGACATTGATTCTACAAGGCTGTCAAGAACTGTACCGGAGTGATGAACACTGTTCTTTCGAAAGATATTCCCTCAACTGGTATGTTGTTGATGGTGGTGCAGACTGCTCTCTAGCACACCACCTCCCATAGGTGTTCACCTAAAGGCCGTAGCATATCGCTTTCATCCTCATCATCGCATCCAATGGGGCTTGTGTCCTATGGATGGGAGAAGAACGAGGGTAGAAGTGTTTCATCACAGAATAAAGGTGATCGGTCAGAGGGGATATGTATTGATTCACAGTGGCGCGTCTCTCTGAGGAGACGAATGGACTCAAAACATGATAGCGAAATGTCTCCAGAACCATTGTTTTCGTTATTTACTGGTCACCTGCTTTGTGTTACTGCAGCATTAACCCCAATACACAAAAGGATCCATAACCGGATTGGCATCGCGGAGCAATGTAGCCATTAAAAACATGAATACGTGAATCAAAAGCACACTCGTATACATAAATCCAACGACAGACAAAAGAAATCAATTCTAGAATGGATGTTGGGAATTACTGTAAAGGCGCACAACATCTAGTATGCAGGCAAGCACTGCCCTCTTCTGTATGAGGAAGGAAAGTACAATAGATGAATGAATGGATGAATGAATTGCTGAAGGGATCAATGAGATCAAAGGCATGTGAATGAAAGAAAGAATGTGTAAATGAATAGATGCTCATTTTAAATGGATTTACAGAATACGTGGTCATTTATAGACATCAGGGAGTCTTTTTTTTTTTTTTTTTTTTTTTAAAGAAACAGCAGACATCATAAACTATTTATTACAATAAGGTCTCCAATAGTGATGTGTCTTAGGCGTGGTCATGATGTTCAATCATATTAATTTAATATATTTGATCCCGTCTTTTACATAATGACAATCTCAGACAGAACAGATAGAGAGAGAGAGAGATGGCAGAGATTTTCGCAAGTGAGTGTGATATTGATTGCAGTAGGCACTGTTTCGTGAAGTGTGAGAGCTTTTGAGTGAGAGCTGCTTCTCAATCAGAGCGACTTAACAACTACAGCAGTGTGAGTGTGTGTATTTGAAAGAGAGAGAGAGAGAGAGAGAGAGAGAGAGAGAGGCTTAGTAATTGTAATCAGCGAGACCACAGACACAGCAGTATGAAAATGTGAGAAGAATAAAAAACCAACAATCTGCACTCTTTAGCTGAAGCTATGCGCTCAGACCCACTGCAAAGGTTTAGCAGAAATAAAATGGCTCTTTGAGACCGAATTTGAAGAACGTGTGAATTGCATATGAAGTCCATATACCAGTCTGTGTCTTATGGATTGACTTGGGATTGCAAATGCCTCAAAGACTATCTCCTCACTGTCCACTTTATTAGAAACACCTGCTTCAGCTTCACTAATGTTTAAATGTTCACATTAAAAATCAGATTTCTCACACATAACAGTCTCTAGAGTTTATACGTAATAATAGGCGGCATGGTGGCGTAGTGCTTAGCACTGTAGCCTCATACCATGTTCAATTCCTGTCTTGGGTCTATGTGCATGGAGTATGTTCTTCCCATGCTTGGGGGAGCTCCTCTGGGTACTCCGGTTTCCTCCCACAGAACATACAGACAGGACACGCAGATTAGGTTAATTGGTGTTCCCAAATTGCCTGTAATGTGTGTGGGTGTGTGCCCTGTGATGGATTGGCACCCTGTCTTGGGTGTACCCTGCTGAACAGGATAAACTAAGCCTCCTGGGATTGACTCCAGGCCCCCCACGACCCTGTATACAGGATAAACGGTATAGAAAATGAATAAATTAATAATAA
Source organism: Clarias platycephalus (assembly GCA_030068275.1). Taxonomy (NCBI): domain Eukaryota; kingdom Metazoa; phylum Chordata; class Actinopteri; order Siluriformes; family Clariidae; genus Clarias; species Clarias platycephalus. Next base: position 6,354,808 of record JAQQZT010000017.1, read on the forward strand.
TAATAATAATAATAAAAATAATAATAATAATAAAAGTGATTGAGCGGAATGGTAGCAGAGTGGTTGGTACTGTTTCCTTGCACCACCAGACTCAAAGGTTCGATTAACACTGTTTGTATGTTCTCGCCATGCTTGGTGGGTTTCCTCCAAAAGTTCAAAGACATGCAGATTAAGCTAATTGTTGCAGATTAAGCTAATTGGCGTTCCCAAATTGCCTGTAGTGTGTAAATTAGTATGTGAGTGTGTGTGCCCATGTGTACTCTGCCATGGATTGGAATCCCATCAAGGGAGTACCCCGCCTCATGCCCTGAATCTCCTGGGACAGGCTTCAGGCCCCCCGTGACCCTGTACAGGATAAAGCGATATAGGAAATGAATGACTGATTAAGTGAGTGGCTATTATAGAATGGAAGCACCTCACTGATATGAAAGGTCAGAGGAAAATAGCAAGATTGGTTCGAGTTGCCAGGAAGGATATAATAACTTATATAATCAGTCTTTACAACAGTGGCCAACAGAAAAGCATCTCACAATTCTCTTAGCTCATTTTCGTTCACGTTCAACTCAGATAAGAGACGATTATCTGTAAAATTTACTTGAAATCAACAGTTTGTGAAATCAAACCACCCCATATTGTACCAACAACCATGTGATGATCAATGTCACACAGATCACACTTTCTTCAAATTATTTTATAGTGACTATATGGCCAACACTTAATACACACAATATAAACATCACACCCATGTGTACTGTAGTCCTTCTCCAAACTGTTGGCACAAAGCTGGAACCACAGTTGTCTAGAAATGTCTTTTTATGCTGTAGCATTGTCATTTCCATCACTGAACCTAAGGCACCCAATACTCCATGAAGACATGTTTCAAGTGGAAGAACTCAAGTGTCCTGCACAGATCCCTGAACTCAGTCCCTCTGGACATCTTTGGGATAAATTGTGTCGCTGAGGAACCCTGCACCTCAGTTTAGAAATCATGGTCCTAAACAGTCTGATGTAAACCACAGTTTCTACTCTGTTTACATATGTGGTTACTTTGATGATGATGATGATGATGATGATGATAATGATGGTGATTAAAATGATTAATGCTAATTAACATCCTGTAATTTACAAACAGTAAAAGATACAGTGATCACCCTCATTAATGAGTTTATCCATTTCTTGAAGCATGTTAAGCCTTAGAGCATTGTTTCTGAAATTGCAATGTGTTTTCCTCAAGTTACAAAGTCAAACCAATACTTTTGATTAAGCAGAATAACAGAACACAACAACCTTTATTTCTTTACAGTACAAAATCCCCTGATACACTAATGCACTTATCCCAGTATTTCACTAATGCTTGAATTCTATCAAAGTAGAAAGTTTTCTCAATGTACCAGAGCAATAATCGGACTCTCAGGAGCTCCTTTAATGACAAAAACATGTGGAAATTGCTTGGAGCCCATGCGGCAGTAACTCCCAGCTTTTGTATACAGTTCCCACAGACAGATGTGTCTCTTCCTCCAGTCGGTGACAAGTTATCATTCAGTTTTCAAGGACCAGGCTTCCCACTCTCTGAATGTTCATGAGAGTGACTGCAGTGGGCACAGAGTCATCTTAGCTGGGATTGTCATTCATGGATGTATGGCCTACTTTAAAATGTTTGCACCATTCAAATGTTTTACTGTGGCTAAGAGTCTCATCACGGTACTGTGGTTGTAAATGTATATGTAAATGTATATAGTTTTAATAAATCTAGTATTTCTCAAGAACTTGTAAACTTGTTTCCAAACCTTTAACTGGTATTATACATTTAAATAATTATAGACAAAATTTCATTCATTAAATTGTCTTCATAAAATTTTTTGTTTCTTTGTGATGATGATGATAGTTGTTATTATTATTATTATTATTATTATTATTATTATTATTATTATTGTTGTTGTTGTAATTTAATGAAGGGGACCCCTTCCTAAGAGAACTCTCAATGTTTCTGGAGCTTTCTTTCACATTTCTTTGCTTACTGTCAGCGTACTGACTTGTGATTCGCCAAAACGTCACCACGTGACGAGGAATAACCAATCACACAAAAGTGCGCGTCATGAACGATGAGAAATGTGAACACTCTCCGGCGAGGCAGTTGACGTTTCCTGTATAAGGTGAGTGGGTTGCCGTGATGTTGCAGAAGAAAATCAGAACATTGCTTTTACATTGATAACTCCGATTTTAGACTGCGGTTTTATTATATTATACTTGCAGTATGTATTATTTCTCTAAAAACATTTAAACAGCGGACTATATGTTTTTTTTTCTTTTCTTTAAATAAGTTGACAGGCATTGAGTGACAGATGTCAAGATGAAGAGAGGGGTTTTGAGATGAACATGGCAACCCGGATTTTTAGTCAGGCTGAATTATTATAAGAGGGAGGGACTTCAGCACTGTCGTCTCACAGTAGTTTCTGGAACCTCATGGTTGCAGTATGGAGAAAGTAAGTATTCGGAATTAGCCTTGGATTTTTTTTTTATCTAAGATAAAACACGCATTATTAATATCCAGCAGCACAGCTTATATCCATATGCGTAATTATTTCCATTCTTTTTTTCATTATTTGCGCATTGTGTTAACCCATTAGCTTGTAAAAAACACCGGGTACTGCAGTAATGCTTATTGTTAGCAACGAAGCTAGGTTGTCAGTTAGCTATAAGTCAATCTTAAAAGAGAAAGAAAAATGGTTTAATTTGCTTACTAGTTTTTGCAATTTTGCATAGTCATCGTAAATTATAATGCGTAACTGACCTGGTGTGTAACATTACTTGGTTTTACTTACTTACTACAGTTAAACACGTAAAGGTCTTGGTTAGCTAACTAGCTAGCGAGCTAGTGAGACCCCTCAGTGTCACTGCATGCTTAGCTGTCCCTATGACAGTCTGTATATTTGTACAACATAAAAAACGAGCGTATAAATCAACGCAAGCATTCACTGACACGACAGGCTTAGCTAATAGCTCCTCGAGTCTCCTGGAACTTTCTAGAAGGTTCAGTTAACACAAGCAGGTTCTGAACTTGCTCTCGAGCTTCAACGTCATGTTCGGTCATATTTTTGTAATACTTAAATAGGTGTTTGTGGAACTTTTGTTAACTAGGTAGATATTTTGCCAAAGTAAAAAATATATAGTAGTTTACCAACGTATTAATGATTATAATTTAAATCTGAACATTGCCGTTTTAAGGGGGGAAAAAAAATAAATGATTATATGAGGGTTAAAGTGGGATTATCTTAAACATTCTTTGGTGTACCAAGGTAGCACTGTTTTATCAGATCATGTAACCCTTTAAAAAACAGCATTTTAGCCATTTTAAATATAAATGGCATTATAAATACACTGATCAGCCATAACATTATGACTACTACCACCTAATATTGAGTACCCCAACCTCCCATTTGACTCCAAAACAGTAATGACCTGTGTGTTCTGGCAGGTGGTCATAATGTTATGGCAAACAACAGAACTTGACACCGGTTTTGCACCGGCTGCCATTCCTGACGCAACCCTCACATCTTTTCCCCAACTGCATCCAATGGTTGGGTTTTGAGCACTGGATGAGAATTAAACCATACGGCAGGCAAGAAACCTACCACTGAGCCACCAATGGCCTTAAATATATGTACAAGGGTGTGAAAAAAAAAATAATACGCTCTCCGGTTATATTCAAACTTCTCAGAACAGTACCAAAACAACAAATTATTTGAAATAAACCCGGTGATGGGAGAAAGATGCTTTCACCCCTTTGAATCCAGACACGACCAAGTCGTGCGTATTTATTAAAGGGTGAAGAAGCTCCAAAATGTCAGCACTGTAGCACTATAACTTAAAGCATATACTTTTGACTTGCCCAAGTTTTAATACCATAAGAAAACAATTTCTACCAGAACAAGAATTTAAAAAACTTGATCTGCCATGAAATAACATGAGAAGCTGATATGACAATAAATCCTGATACAAACAAACAATTAAACTTCTCAGCGCTTTCTATCCAAGACTGCTGTCTCCCCAGTCACTGCTGTGCAGGTGTGAATGAGTTACGTCAATTCATTTATAACTGCGGTGCGAGCAAAAATGTATGCACCACATGTAGTTTTGCATTAAAGAGAGCAGCGGCATTGATTAGTTTTTGGTGTTGTGAGTGCCGAAACAACTTATGGAAGAGCATAAACCGAAGCATTTGAGTATCTGAAAACAAAATTAGAAGTATTATTAGAATTATTATTGGTGATGAAACAAAGATTCATCACTACAAGCCTAAGTGTGGAACTCAATCGCCAAACGTGAAAAAGGTCAAAAGTCAACCATCAGCAGCAGCCCTGCGAGGATGAAGATTGACTTCTAATGAAGAACTGAAGACAACGGTGCATTCATGACTTGCAGCTCAGTTGAAAACATTTTTAATGAGCTAACATAAAAGCTTGTTGACGAGGTGGATTGAAAGCAATGAGGATGTAGCACTAATTTAAAGATATTCTACGGCCAGAGTGCGGATAATTTTTTATGGAAACTTTTGCACTACTTTCAGCACAGTGCTTGTATTAGATCTAGCTTGCTTGCTAGAATGTGTGTGCTTGCTTTTAGTGATCAGCTGTCCATGGCATTTTGGAGACACACATGGAAGAACAGGTGTAGTCCTGCATCTACAGTAACGCACAGTAAAGAGGGAGCACTTATTGCAGCTTTGTTTTGTTATAGTGTACGCATGATCAAATGTTATAGAATAATATATTGATGTTCTTTTCCCTGCAAAAACATTAACGTTTCTTACGCATACTCCTGACTTGCCAGGTTGTGAAGAATTAACTTGAATTAAATTTGTAAAAAATTGTCCTGGTTTCTTGACTCTGACATGTACAGGTACAATTTCTTTCAAACGGCATACAACTTAAGTCGCAATGTGGTTAATGTGGCAATGTGTGACCCTATAAAAGGTGATCGATTTTAATTTATCACGCTTTAACATTGACATTAATTCCCCTGTTTTAAATCCTTTCTTTTAAACATTTTCCTTATTAACATTTAAACAAACCTATTTGGTAATTGTGGTCGCATGATCGATTCTCTCCCCCCCCCCCCCCCTTTTTGTTTTTTGTTTAACCTAACAATATTTGGCACAAGTTTAATTTATTTACTCGTTTTGAAATATAAAAACTACTAGAAGAGGCAGTACTGAAATGCTCATGTGCCTATAACAGCACATCTTCACATGTTTCATATATAAATCTGTATATAATAGTTTTATATACAGATTTATTTCCAGGCTATGATGACTATTTTCCAACTTTATGACCACCCCCTTATGACGGCGTAGTCCAATTTTGCCCCCACAGAAGGCATATTTATATAAATCACCCACAGAGTGCAGTGTGCTTGCAGTTAATCTTCACTTGTTTCAGAAATGTGATGCCATATTTGTGCTTTTTCTTTTCCCCAGGTATCTCAGCTGAAAGACCAGGGTAATAAGGCGCTGAGCGCAGGGAAGATCGATGAAGCAGTGCACTGCTACACCGAGGCTGTGGCGTTGGACCCGAACAACCATGTCCTCTTCAGCAACCGATCTGCTGCGTACGCCAAGAAGGGCGACTATGAGAACGCTCTGAAGGATGCGTGCCAGACCATTAAAATCAAGCCAGACTGGGGCAAGGTAAATGATGCCATTAGTGCTTGTGATACTGTTTAGCAACTCTCAGACCCTAGCGATTGGAAAAGCACAGTGGCTTTATCTTTTTTTTTTTTTTTTTGTTTGTTTGTTTGTTTTTGTCCCCCCCCCTGAGTGTTGTCTTCTAACACTTGTTTTCCAAAATGGCTGACATCCAGTGGTCCATTAGCAAGGAAACCCATGCACCTTAATGGTTTATGCCTTAGTCTCTTAAACGTAATGGTGTTTGATACAAAAACTATTTGGATGCCAGCCATGGGGTTTGGAGTTTTTCATGGCAGTAGAACTTTTGGTACAAGCAATCTGATCTTTGAAATTGGTTGCCACTTTAGTACATTGATGTTTTAACAATGTGCAACACCACAAAACAAAGTAGTACCAAAAAAAAAAAAAATAAGACAATGGGTAGAATGGTGGCGTAGAGTGATTAGCATTGTGGCCTCCCACCTCCAGGGTTCAATTCCTGCCTCGGGTCTGTGTGCGTGGAGTATGGCTGTAGCTATTGAATATTTTAGTAATCGAGTATTCTACCAAAAATTAATCGAGTAATCGGATAAAATGTACTTTTGCTTAATTAAACA
>JAQQZT010000017.1:6374027-6385780 GCA_030068275.1 Clarias platycephalus
GGGTGTCGTCTGACAAACTGTCTGCGGCCTCTAGACCCAAAAAGAACAATCTTGCTTTCATCAGTCCACAAAATATTACACCATTTCTCTTTAGGCCAGTCAATGTGTTCTTCGGCGAACTGTAACTTCTTCAGCACATGTCTCTTTTTCAACAATGGGACTTTGCGGGGCTTCTTCAGAGATTTCCAGAGAGAAATGCACAGGACAACCTTTTCTGCATTTGCTCCTTAAATAAAGGGAAATTGTTCGACACCTGTTTTTCACAGAATAATTTACCTCTCTAATTGAACTCCACACTGCTATTTCTTTTTTTTAACTGACCAATATTTGTTTTTCTTCACTTACATTAAACTAATTATACATTTAGCACATTTTTCTTCTTGTTGTGATTTAGAATAGAATGTGCAGGGTGTCCAATGCATTTATGTGATTTAAATGAAAAGTTATTATATGGATATGGAGCTTTACTCACTTTTTTCAACACACTGCTATTACTTTGAACACAACTGTATTAGAATTCTCCCTGTGCACAAGATAGTTGATGTCATTAATTAGTTCCCATCTATCTGGATGAAGTTATTTTAATTAGAATCAGCACTTTTGGTTAATGGATGGATCAAATATGTTTCAGGACTTTTACTTTCTGAAACCGCGATGTCCACCTCTGCACAAAAATGTCTAAAACTAAGGAATTCTCAAGTGAATTGCGAACTTCTGTTCATGTTTCTGTACATGAACTTCAGGAAGCCATCAAGCAGGCATGGATTGAGAGAGTGACACCCGGGTAGTGGCACAAACCTTTTAAATGTTTCCTATTCAGCTTTTTCCTTGACTTTAACTCATGAAGTCCATATGTGAACATCTGATGACCATCCTGGTGCAGTCAGGTAACAATCTGTAAATCTGTGTACCCATGACCTCATTTCCGATATAGTGGTGTGCTTGGATAGGACACGTGATAGAGCTAGCTAATTTTAAAATGCTTGTTTGTTGTTTGTTTTTTTTGGTGAAAATACATTTTATCTTGTTTAACCATGCTAATTATGTAACAACATCTCATTTTATTTTAACCTGTTCTGACTCCATTTTTTGAACAAATGGACCGAAAACTAATTATATATCTTCCATAATGTCGCTTAAAGAAGACATGAGCCTGGGCTCTTAACGGTTGAATGATTGAAGGTTCAATGTAAAAGTAAATTTCTTGTCCTGTTTTTCACTGGTGTCCCACAGGCTTGTGTGCTGAGTCCGCTACTCTACTCCCTGTGTATGCACACTGGATACCCATCTGAATATTTAACAATGATTAAAAAGTGAATTTTGCACAATAGGTCCGTTTTAGAATCCTACATATAGAGATTTGGAGGAATTCGAAATGTGGACAGCAGAGTACACATAATTTTGTGACATCACATGAAACATACTCTTAGTACATTTAACATACATACCTGGCCAATCGGCAATAACACTAAACCCGATGACCGGCAAAGTGAAAAACTGTAGAAATAAATGTGAATACGTGAAGTGAATAAATTGGATGCAAGGTTTAAAAAAAACCCAGTTTATTATAAATGTTGCAAATGTTTTTTATTTGTGTGCATTTAGATATAATGCTTTCTCAACTGCTTAAGGATAACTTATCTGACATTTTGCTGAAAAGAGTGTGGTCTTCATATCACATGATCAATGCAGAAATTGGATGAAGCATGATTGGGAAGGTCTTATCGGATCAACAGCTGTCAGCTGAAGACCTGACTTCATTTTATTGCCACGTTAGATTGCTGAGCCTAGGCCTCATAACACTGCCTCCAGTGGCTTGTACAGTGGGTGCTTGATGGGTGCATTCTCATCTTACTCTGATGCACCAATCTCATTAATTCAACTTCTATACCACTTATCCAGTGTACAGGGTCAAGGCTCTTATCCTAGGAGACTTGGGGCACTAGACAGGGTGCCAATCCATCACAGGGTACATACACACACAAGGGGCGATTCGGGAACACCAATTAGCCTGATCTTCATGTCTTTGGAAACCGAAGGAAGCAACTGGACGAAACCCACTAAGCAATGGGAGAACACATATGCCAGAGACGGGAATCGAACCCTTGACCCTGTGGGTGCGAAGCCTCAATGCTAACCGGTACACCACCGTACCCTAATGCAGCCATCTTTAAACAATGGTACATGTTGATTGATTCATTTGTATGGTAGTTCAAGGCTTATCCAGTAGAGGGCAGTGCATCGTCGATTACATTTCTTGCCTCAATTCTGATCTCACACCTTTGATTCTTCATAGATGTTAAACAACTCAAAGTGCACTTGTGTGTTACAGTAAATTAATATAGAGATAAAGTCCTGTCATTGTTTCCTCTCAGCAATGGCGTTACCATGGCTACACACGTCTTCTTCTTCTTATTATTATTATATATTAAATATAGATTTGCTGACTTAATTTTTTTTTGTGTTTCTGTATTGCCATATGTGTAACTAAGTATTGCCTATAAAAGCTGTGCACAAAACAGGAAAAGAAACTCTGAAGACTTGAGACATGAACTAAAAGAGGAACAGCCTGCGCTGTGTGAAACCTCAACTGCTGTGCATGTGTGTGTGAGTGTGTGTGCGCGCGTGCTGTGTGTCAGTCACAGAGTAGGAAAGAGAATGACAACGAGACATGAGGAAGTAGCAGAATAGTCAAACTGTGGAAGAGAGAGTGAGAAAGACCAAGGGCGTAGTCTGTTAAAGACAACTGTTGAGTACCACAAACAAGGTAAGAGGAGACAATAGTGTCAAATGGGAGGGAGAGCATTTTGTGTGTGTGGGGGGGGGTGTTGGTTATAGGGGTGTTGTATATGTGTGTGTTGAATATTGTCAAGAGGACTGCAAAATTTGTTAGGCCTCGACTACCTCATGGCCAAGCATGCTGTTTTAGTCTGACGCAAAAACAAGGTTCGAATCAATGAAGTGAGAGAAGCAGGAGCTGCTCGTGAGGCAAAATCTGTGTAACTGTGATGATTTTGTGGTCTTGAATTTCATCCGGGAAAAATATAATCGATATAATTAGGTGTAGGTTCTGGAACAATTTTGCTTCTGGCTTAACACAACACTATTAAGGCGATTAAACACTTGATCTTCAGTGTTTCGTAGGTTTAATATAGCTGGAGGGAGATTAAAAGTGATTACACTTAAGAGAGTATTTAGCAAATTGTACATTTAATCGTTACATCTGATCAGATCTGGTGAGAAGGTGTCAATTAATTAGCTGTAATTCAAGCCCCAGCTACGTACAGTGGGGGCCAAAAGTATTGAGACGAAAGTGAAATTCATTGTTTTAATGATATTTTAATGACAATTTTTTAATTAATAAAATAAAATAATGACTAATAAGATAATACAAATATTAGTTTTTTTTATGAGCGTAGTGGTTAGCACTGTTGCCTTGCACCTCCAGGGTCCAGGTTCGATTCCCACCTCGGGTCTGTGTATATGGAGTTGGTATGTTCTCCCCATTTTTGGTGGGTTTCCTCCCATAGTGCGAAGACATTTAGATTAGGCTCAATGTGTGTGTGTGTGTGTGTGGCTCCAAGCCCCCTGCGACCCTGTGCACACCATAAAGCGGTATAGACGATGAGTGAGTGTATTTAACGAGTGGGACAGTGGCGTGGTGGTTAGCACTGTTGCCTCGCACCTCCAGTGTCCAGGTTCGATCCCCGGGTCGAGTCAGTGTTCATGTAGTTGTACGTTCCTTCTGTTGCTTGGAGGGTTTCATCTCCCAGTCCAAAGATTAGGAAAACTGGCATTTCCAAATTGTCCGTAGTGTGTGTGACCAGCGATGGATTGGCACCATGTCCAGGGTGTACCCCTCTTCATACCATAACGGTATGGAAGATGAATGAAAATCAAGATAAAAGTACTGTATTTTGTTTATTTTATGATCGCCACAGTGGCGTAGTGGTTCACATGGTGGTCTTGGACCTCCAGGGTCTAATTGGTGTTCCCATATTGCCTATAGTGTGTGTGTGTGTGTGTATGTATGCGCTGTGATGGATTATCACCCCTTTCATGCCCAAAGGTCTCCTGGAATTGGCTCCAGGCCTCAAACAACCCTGTACTGGATAAGCGGTAGAGAAAATGAATAAATGTATAATATACTATATTATGCAATGAAATTACTTTACAATAATCAATATTTATATATATATTCTTCAAAACCTGCCGGATCTGGCTTGGCCTAGAGTCGAAAAGACGTCTGCAGTACTCTGGTGTCATTCGCTCAATCCATGCCTGCTTGATTGCTTCCTGAAGATCATGTACAGAAATGTTCCACAGAAAGTTGAAACGGAAAGCGGGCCACATATTTGTTCTAACCATTAACAAAAAACCAACTGATTCACTGGTTCCTCCATTCTCTTCAACCAGACATAAATACATTAAAATAATTAATACCATCAGCTCGAAGTAGAACTAGAACACCCGCCAGATGTTGTCTGAATACTTTTGGTCAGCACTGTATTAATGTGCTTATTGTAATACGTGATCGTTCTAACACATTTATTCCTCACATGATCCACTTTCTGCCGTTCTTACTCTGCCTACTCTTCCTCTCAGCATGGCAGTCTGGGATCTGACCATCACTGTAGAGGAACTGGGAACAGAAGCTCCACCTCTTAAAGTCAGCGTCACCTCGGACCTCCATATTGGAGGCGTCATCCTTAAAGTCGTGGAAAAAACACGTAAGGATTTTTTAAAATAGCAATTGTCTCTGTCATGAGTGTACGACACGTTTGTTCTGCATTAAAAGCATCATCGGTGTCAAATTTATCTCTTTCATGTCCTTTCAATCGCTCACCATGATACTGTAGATCTACATTTGGGCGCAGAATTATTAGCACCCCTATTAGCACATTTATTATAAATATAGAATGAACAGAGCACTGAGCCTTTTAATGAAGTGACTCACAAGTCAAAGATAGAAAGTCTTGAGCCACACCTCAATTAGATAAAATGATGCAGTTTAATTAAAGAAACAGGAGCACGTGTTTAACGGTGACTGTGACTGCAATGTGCCTAAAGATAAAAAAAATAGATATATTTTAGCAGCGACCTCGTTTCCCCTCTCGTCTGTTCCAACCACTCAGCATTCAGCATCACCAGTACACTAATCACCGCCTGATCATCTGTCAACATCTGGATGGATAAAGTGGTATAGGTGATGAACGAGCGAGTGATTCATAGGTCACTGCGAATATGATAACAAAATATGAAATGAGAAAACGAGGGATGGCAAAAGACTTTGTTTTATATTTCTGCATTTATTTTCAATATTTAATCACATTAAATGAAAATATTTTTAAAAAAGAACAGAATCATGTTTTAGACATGTACAACGTACAGTTTTTCTTATTTTCATCAAATCATTTGCCCATTCTCTTAACAATTACATTTTATTTATTTATTTATGGGATTTGGCAGATGAACTCCAAGTCCAGAGCGACTTACATTTTATTTCATTATACATCGGAGCAGTTGCGGGTTAAGAGCCTTGCTCAAGGGCCCAACAGTGCCAGCTTGGTGGGGGTAGGGGTTTGAACCTGGGATGTTCCTATCAGTAGTCTAACCTCTTACCCACTGAGATACTCCTGCTACTGAAAAGGTGCCAATATTTCTGGTGTTTTAAAGTAAATGCTCAAAATACAACTCCACTGCGGAAAAAAAGCGATTCTCAGAATCACGGATATTCACCTGCTTAAGTACTGTCTACTGTAAATACTTCCTTGGATTGCTTGTTACCGAAAGGTTGTGTGTTCAAATCCTAGAAGCCTTAATCCACTTCTATACTTGTATAAGCTTCATATGTACTGTATAACACAGCTTACCTGGATGCTTTTTAATAATAAACTATGGATCATGTGGTACTGTAATGTCCTGGTGCTGTGCTGCAGAGATTAAGAAGGACTGGTCGGACCATGCGCTTTGGTGGGAGCAGAAGCAGCAGTGGTTGCTGAGACCGGCATGGACCCTGGATAAGTACGGGATACACGCTGACGCTCGTCTCTGCCTCACACCCCAGCACAAACCCCTGAAATTGGGTATGCCCAATGGACTCACGCTCAGGCTCCTTGCCTGCTTCTCCGGCCCCGCGTTCCGCAGCGTCATGGGTATCTGCAAGCTGCTCAGTAAGTGTGTGTGGGTGCGTAACAGTGAAAGTGATAACTGTATGCAGAAACCTTTTCAGTTTTATGTCTGCCATCTCAGCTTCTTCTTCTTCTTCTTCTTCTTCCCCTTTTTTTTCCTTTTCCTCTATTTGCTTTTCTGCAGATATTCGTCATCCAGAGGAGCTGTCACTTCTCAGGCCTATAGAAGAAAAGAAGAAAAAGAAGCAGAAAGGTGACGAAGAGAAGGTGTATGACATCACTTCTGCACCATTGCCTACAGGTATTTATCTGTCTGTCTATCTAAAGAGACATCAAATAATTAAATGGTTATTTGTACGTTGTTTATATATTTTAATTATGCATCATAAACTATTTGACCACAACTTGATATGATACCTGACATCGGTCCATGATATACAAACTTTTGCACTCAATATGGTGTGAAAAGCATCTCAGAATGCATGATACTGTATGACAAACCCTGCTCCAGATGTGCTGCAACAGTGGAAGACCACATCAGGTGGTCCGGTCAACCAAGAATAGGACATTGGAGCAGGTTCAAAAGGAAAAAGACCAGACCAGTCTTCTATTGATGCACTTTTGCTCGGCATGGATGTAAAGACTGTTCAGCTCAAAATCAATCAGAACAAGGCGTTTCTGTCCAAAGACCTGCTGCTTATTGGATGGTTTTGGTTATTCACACTATTCTGTGGAAAGTCAAGACACTGCTGTGTGTGTGTGAGACAAATCTCAGAAGATCAGCAGTTTCTGAAATCCTCAAACCAGCTCGGGTTGACACTAACAACCAACACCCCACATGGCCAAAATCAGTGGCTGAAGCTTGAGGATGAAATGCATTTCACTGCTGTAACACTGTGCATAAATGGATGAACGGACAGATTGGTCAAAGTGGTGTGTAAGAACTGTACTGTATATGTTTGCACAGATTAAGTTGCATTTTCATTGTGACTCTTTGGGGGTAACAGACTAGGCTAGGATGTTACTCACTGGGGGGGCCTGGATCCTATCCCAGGAAATTTAGGGCACAAGGCGGGGTACTTTCAGGACAGAATGCTAAGTCATTGCAGGGAATATATACATACATACGCTCACACTACGGGCAATTTGGGAACGGCAATTATCCTAACCTGCATGTCTTTGGACTGTGGGAGGACACCGGAGTACCCGGAGGAAACCCAAAAAGACATTTCCACATGTCTGGGCCATTAAAGGAGTTCCTGGGAGGCCAGCGTGTCATACGTGAAGCAGGAATTCTGATCATAGCTTCGGAATACTGAGGATACGCTCTAGCTTGATGGTATCCAAGCACTAGTGGAAGACTGGGATAAGTGCATTAGTGTAGTAGGGGGTTATATAGAGAAATAAAGCTAGTTTTTACTCTCATAACTGTATTCTGTACAATCGAAAGTCCTGGTATGACTTGAACACCCCTCGGATTTGTAAATAGAATTCTAATATGCAAGTAATGCACAAAGTAAGCAGTCATACATTTTCCCTTAATAGTGCATGGCTCGTGTTTTGAGCTGTGTAAAATGTTGTTGTACTTCTGCTTGTGATTTTGCAGGTTCTATTTTAAAGCTGGCCAATGGCATGCCTGCATTCTTTGCTGAATCTCCCGAGACGGAAACAGTGTATAAGATGATTTCAGTGAGTCAGCCAGCTCCAGCTCCTGAGACCATCACCAAAATGATCAAACCCACCAGCAAGGTGGACAAAGCGCAAGTTAACAGCAGGTTAGCACTCTTCATGACTGACTGTTATAATGATGTCTTTGTATAGAATTATTTATAATCCTAAGTGGTCTCCAAAATGCTGCATGAAATACTGCATAGATCATGCATGGTGGAAATTACCTTCTGTTTTAAATGTCTGTAATTTTACATAGCAATCAGTTCAATGGTCTCCAAAGCCCTTGTGGAAGTGCCTTTTTATAGCCAATCAGAATGCAGGAAACAAGACTTTTTTTTGTTGTTGTTGCATGGAATGATGTCATTCCAGGAAGAAAATTCAGCCAGTGTATTCAATCACATTCTTGCACAAAACTGAAAAACATCACTATCCTATTTAGTTTTCTATATGCACTGGAGACTCATGCGAATGTCCATACATTATCATGACTACAAAACTTTTTCCATAATAGGCGCCCTTACGAAAAAGCAGAAGGCAGAAAATCTCCGTGCACACACATTCACCGGCAACTGCACGCTCGCAAGATCAGTTACTATAGCCGTACACTGTGCATCCATGGAATCTAACTAATCTAGAGCATTCGATATTCTAAAAATGGCAGGTATTATTCTGCAAACGTAATTACAGTTCTCAGTTGACTTTATCATGAGGAATTTACATCATTGTCCAGAATCACAGCTTCTTTAGCGCTTTGTGTAAAATGGAAAATGAAAGAAATGCCTACTTTGGCATGGTACGATAGAATGCAATATATATTTTCTGCCTTCTGCTTTTTCGTAAGGGCGCCTATTATGGAAAATGAATTTTTTTGATAATGTATGGACATTCACATGCGTCTCCAGTGCATACAGAAAACTAAATATGATGGTGATGTTTTTCAATTTTGTGCATGAATGTGGTTGAACACACTGGCTGAATCTCCTGCCTGGAGTGGCACCATTGCCACTTCCACAAATGGGTTTGAAGACCAGTGAACTGATTGGTATTTAAAGTTACAGACATTTGAAACGGAAGTAAATTTGGAGGCCTCTATATTAACTGATAGCATATAATAACATAGCACCTTTAAATCTAAATGGAGTGTATCATTCGTTCATTATTATAATTCTCAGTATAAATGCCATATTGTTTTTTTTTATATTCTCAGGTGGCTCGATTCGTCTCGCTCTCTCCTCCAGCAGGGAATCAAGGAAGAAGATAAACTCTTCTTGCGCTTCAAATACTACAGCTTCTATGACTTAGCGCCACAGGTTGGCTTGAAAATTAAAACCTGTCACGTTTTAATGAAATATCATGCTTGCTTTTTGACTGCTGACTGTGTGTGTGTGTGTGTGTGTGTGTGTGCAGCTCGATGCTGTACGTTTGACTCAGCTGTACGAACAAGCCAAATGGGCCATTTTGCTGGAGGAGATCGACTGCACAGAGGAGGAGATGATGCTTTTTGCTGGCTTACAGGTAGTAAAAAAATATTTAATGACTAAGATTCTTCACACTTCTTTTGGAAACATTAGAAATAAAAAAAAAAATTTAATTAGGAAATGTATTTAAAATAGCCAATAATCAGCATATTAGCAGTGTAAACTAGGTATGTGAATCACCATGGGCCACCCGATGCGATATTATCACGATACCTAGGTGCTGATTCAATTTGTATTGCGATTTTGTTAGTTTCACGATTTTTCTTTATATCACAATTAAAAAAATTTTTTGCATGCAATTCTAAACAAATTAAGCAAATAATTTGCTCTTACCACATAGGACGCAGCGCTGCTTGCCAATGTGTGAACAGCTTAGAGCACACCACCTGCAGGATTATAGAGGAACTGCAACATCTTACCACCTAAAATGCAAACATATACACATTAAAAAAAAAATGTTGAAAAGAAATTTTGGAGTCAGCATTGTGATACATGAATTGCCACACAAAAGAATCACAATACATTACTAAATGGACTTTTCCCTAATCTCAGCGTAGGTGTGTATGTGCACGTAGATATGATGTATCAGTTTATGATTAACAATTTTGTATTTTAGAATAATACTCTTTTTCAGGTTTACGTCGTTTCATGTGAAATCTAAATTGGCCACGTTTCAGCTGCATAACAATTATGATCATTGAAAGATTTAAATGTAATCAAGTTACAGACACTACATAAAAGGGCATGAAATTGTATAACCAAATGTGTTTCTTTTTATCTGAATAAAAACAAATGTGTACGCATATTCACAAAAAAAAAAAAGTTGGGAGATAAGAAGCATTATACTGTATATCATGAAAAATGGGGTTATATGATCCCAACAGAAAATTCACCTTTTACCTACTGTAGGTGAGGCACTTTTTAGTACCGATACCATGTTTTGGCCCTTTATTTTCTTTGCATTGTGAAATATAATAGACTACATCAAATCAGAGAGAAAGTTATATATTAGCTAATTTTAAAAATATATACTTATATATATATATATATATATATATATATTTTTTTTTTTTATTATTATTATATATTTTTTTTTTTTCAGCTTATACCGAGAAATGAAAAAGAAATTTCTGTTGTTACTTAAGTAAGAAATATACACTCAATGACCAGTGCATTAGAATCATCTATTCATTCATATAATTAACTAGGGTTTTAGTCCAAAAAACCTCCAGTGAGCATCTTATCAATGTCGTGTTAACAAGAGAGGTCAGAATAAAATGACAAGAGTGGTTTGTGATACAATATCTTAAGTAACAAGACCTTGAACCTTGAGGGCGAGAAAAAATAACAGCACACTGCACTGTTTTGGTGAGCCTGGTATAGCCTATAGCCTCAAATAACTTGTTTGTGTATGCATGAGTGGAACCTGATGTGGACTGCTGCTGTTCATCTTAGATTTTCTTCTCATGTGTTTTATGAGTGTGCAGATCTTCCTAATAAAGTGTTAAAAAGAATTGTTAAATGATCTGTCACTTTTCTTAAAGAGATCCAGCCAAGAACAAGTTGTGTGGCACGTACCTGTTTGTATAAGGCCTCACAGTAGATTGTATGTGTCAGAGTGAAAACAAATCCATGAGGACGAGATAAATGTCTGTAGATCTGCAGAACTGTGACAGGACTGTGCCAAGACAAAGATCTGTGGAAGGATAGAAGAAACATTATGGAGCACTGAAAGCACCCAAGAGCATGACAGCCTCCATCATTCCCAAAAGGAAGAGTTTTGGAACAACCGTCAAACAAAACGGATCTATCTACAGTAGGAACCTCCATGTAGGCCTTATGGAGGCCAGTGGTGGCCATTGTATTTATTCCCATTTTTTGTACAACCATGATACGACCTCTGGCCAGCATTCACACACTAATTTGGGAACGCCAATTAGGATAATCTGAATTTCTTTGAACTGTGGGAGGAAACCAGAGTATCAGGAGGAAACTCACCAAGCATGGGGAGAACATGCAAACTCCATGCACAAAGACCCCGAGGCAGGAATCGAACCCTCAACCTTAGAGATGCAAGTCCACAATGCTGACTACAAAGCCACCATGCCACTGATCCAAAGAACGGCAAGTAACCACAGGAGTGGCTTCAGAACAGCTCAGTGAACGTTCTGGATTGACCCAAACAGAATCTGGACATCTTGCTTGGAAGTCAAGATGGAGCATTGATGGAGTGACCTGAAAATGGATGTGAACAATTCTGCCAAGAAGAATGGAAGAAGTTTCCGAAAGAAGGGTGTGCCAAGCTTGTAGCATCTTTCACAAGCAGACTTGAGACTGTCATTGCTGCCAAACGTGCCCTGACCAAGTACTAAGTGATGAGTCTGAATAGTGTAATCAAATGGGCCAGGGGTAGCTCAGTGGTTAAGGCATTGGACTACGGTTTGGAAGATCCCAGGTTCAAACCCCACAACCA
>JAQQZT010000017.1:6408943-6422604 GCA_030068275.1 Clarias platycephalus
TGTCTTTATGACAGCTAACAACCTCAAACAGGTGCTACTAATTTAGAATCATGAGCAGAGTGTAGCTGGACTATTTATAAGTAAAATAAAAGGTCTTTGAGGGTCAGCAATCTGGCTGATAAGCAAGTGATCAAATACTTCAATGTGATTTCCGGATTTTTCTTTTTAGATTCTGTCTCTCACAGTGGAAATGCACCTATGCTGAAAATTGTAAACCCCTCCATGATTTGTAAGTAAGAGAAAATCACCGGGTGATCAAATACTTATTGACCTCACTGTAGATATACCCATAACATCCTGTGTGCTGTGGTATTTCTTATTATATTGCTAATTTATTTATTTTTTGCTCTGAAAAAGTTCAGTTCATCATATTGCCTAGATTGTGCTAAAAAAAATAGCAAAACAAAAAAAAAATGGCTAAGATGCTATGGGTTTTAAAAGCATTGTTTAACTCTGAAGACTGAGCCCTGAAATCCAAACATCTCCAGTCCTCCTGGTCTCTTATCAATAGATTCCATTCAAAACCAGTTCCCCAGACCTTAAAGCTAAACATTTCTCTCCACACGTGACTAGGAGAGAAAAGACTTCATGGTTTAATTGAATATAATCCAACATGCATGCACAATTTTGCCACATGTTTTCATGTTTCACTTCATTGTAGGCCCATGCAATTTTTCACTGCAGAGGACACGTCTGAATCATTATGGTCTCAGTTTGATGGTGCTGAGATATCTCTGAGAATGTAGACAAAAAGTTCCTTCTTGACTGCTAAAACTTAACAATGCTGTCTATTTTAGAAAGCAAGTGTTATATGTTTGGTCTATGTTTGGTTAGCAATACTGTGCATGCATGATTGTAAAAAACATTCATCGGCTGCTCCAGTGGAATGTCTGTATCTGAAATAAAAGAGAAGGTTGTTTAATGGAACCACAGATTTGACAATTTGCCACGTAGCATGCTTCCTTTCTGCGCACTTTTTCCTGTTGGGCAACATTTTGTCAAGCCTGTCATTAAAATTAAAAGGTCCTTAACTGCTCAGATAATAAGGGGTGTCTGTCAAATGCCATGGATATAAATGTAATACATGTAAGACTGGAATTTACAACCGAGAATACCTTATTCCTGAAAAACCTCTCAGTATATGGATCTTAGGCTCATACAAAGTCCATGTCCTTTAACCAAGGTCATAAATATACAAGCCACTACTTGTTCCCGAGAACACTCTTGGGTAAATGGATCCTTAAATCCATGTATAGCTGTACCAAGGATGTGTGTTTTACACTTGTATCTAATGCGAATACTGTAATTTCCATAAGGAATTTGAACCACAAGCTAAGCACTTTCTTGTTCCTGAGAACTCTCCCAGGAAAATGGATCTCCTGCATGTCTTTGGACTGTAAGATCAAACCCACCAAGCACAGGGAGAACATGCAAACTACACACACACAGACCCAAAGGTCGGAATCGAACGCTTGATCTTGAAGGTGCAAGAGGACAGCTCTAACCATGGCGCCACCGTGCAACTGAAACCTACCTAATGAACGGAACTATAATTTAAGAGAGAGCAGGAAAGCAGAATTACATTTTTAATGACACATGGTGAAGTTATTTGAATCACTCTAGGAACAAATTGCAGTGTTGTCAGATTTAGCAAGGGGTTTCCAACCCAAAAACCACCAATATTTACACAAAACCGCCCAAAATATTTGGTTAATATTCAATTCAGCATTCCAACACTCTTGATGTTTGGCATGTAATGCTCCAACCACATGAAAGAACATTGCACAAAATTAGCTAGGTCAAGTTATTACCAGCAACACAGCACAGCAATGGAATGCCGCCACCTAGTGGATAAAAGTGACACTGAAAGAAGTGCTCAGCAGGGGTCTCTACTGTAAAAGCAGCTTAAAAATATTATACAAAATATTTATAGACAAAATATTTATATGCTCCTCTTTGCACAAGCACAAAAACATTCGCAGTGTGTTATTAAAGTACAGATACTAAGATAATACTGTGTTATAATTCTTCCACTTTACTCTAGACATACAAGTGGGATCTTACCTTTAGTTGCCTTTAGTTGATGATGGCTGATCAGCGTATGCTTATACTACATGCAGTTTGCAATGTAATAACTTTGTATTGTATGTGCATAATTGTATTGTATGTGCATATACTTTGTTTTGCTGAAATTAGTCTGTTTTTTATTATCCCAAGCCGGCTCTTTGGTCTTGCACTTTGTGAGGGGTCATGGGATTATACACTATATTGGCAAATTTTTGTGGACACTTAAGCCTCACACACATGTGATTTTTGAAGATCCCATTGCAGATGTAATCCTTCTTTTTTGCTATAATAACAGCCATCTTTCTGTCTAGGCTACATTTTGGAGCATGGCTGTGTGAATTTAACTATTCACCCAAAAGAACATTAATGTGTTTGGAAATTGAGTTTGGTCAAATAGCACTTTGATGCCAGTTGTTTTTATAATCATCCTGATGGTATGTCCATGTTTATCAGGACAGTTGATGCATGTTGATGCAGGAACATGCTCTGCATTATTTTGACTTGAGAAGTTTTCTTCAAATTAAACACTAAACACACAGCATGACGCTGCTAAACTACTGAATAACCTTCTCAGTAGTCTTCATTTAAGTTTTATTTGTTGTTGCAGTTTTTCTTGTTCACATAAGAATTGTAATAAAAGGATGAACCATTTACATCCATACTGAGTACTGTTTCTGTTCATGAAATTTTTTTAACACTTGCATTGGTATTTATTATTTGCATTGATTATTGGTTATAACTTGTCAATTTATATAGGCTAAGGTATATCCAAGCTGTAAATAATTTGTCGTATTATTCTATTTCTCAAAAGCATTAAAATAATTAGATAACGTTATTTATTTGTATGTTTGTTTTTCAATGGGGAACAATATTACCAGGGACATTAACTAAAATCAGTTTTGCGTTTAGACCAAAGTGATTGGAAGAAGTACCAATAGAATGCTAATTAATTATAATTAATGTATTTCTTATTAATTCAATTACCAATGCCTGCTGTTAGCTAAAGTCAAATTTGTAATAATAATACTTCTACTACTACTATTACTAATAATAATAATAAATCCCAAAGAAAACCAATGATTGATTGTGTTGTGATCAGGAGCACATACTTCTTTGAATTCAACGTCACATCAAGCGTTATTGTTAGTTAAAAGACTATTATTATTATTATTATATTATTTTTTGTGTGATTGGTTAAACAAAAGTGTGCATGTAACTATGGGTTTATTATTCACTGCGCCGTGAAACCATTACACATCGGTCTACGTTATTCCCATCATATTTGTAAAATTATAGTTTTTAGTCTTGTGGCACTGCTCTATTCTGCAGAGACGTCACGTCAGAAGCCCACGTGGCAGGCTAAAGAAGCCTTTAATTTTAGTGCGCGTTGTTTTTCAATATTCACTTTACGTTTTTTATAGTAATAAAATAGGAACAGTATGAATGAGTTAACTCTTCAAGGTGTTGATTTAGTGTTTACTGATTGTTTCTTTTCAATGCTATGTGTGTGTCTTCAGTGTATTTGTCATATCAGCTTATGGCAAGCAAAGCAGGCAAGAAAACAAAGACATGCGCTTGAGGCAAAGCATTCCAACATTCCTTGTCCTGTCACACACTGATTTTATGGCACATTCAATAATAGAGTTATTTCCCCTCCTAAACCCCACACAGGATATGCAAAGCTTATAATTAAGTTAATCAACTTATAACCAAGAGTCTCAGAAGTTTAAATGTTTCTTTTACTATTCTTTATGTTTTGTGTATGGACAATTTTGTTTAATATATAGGTATAATATATATTATAAGATATAAAAGGTATATAGTGCACCCAGTGTAATTACTTTTTTCACAAGTTTTTGTTTATTTATTTATTTATGTTTTTATTTTCATTGTATGTATTTATGTGTGTATTTTTTTTGTTACATAAATAAGAGTGCTGAAAATAGTCTTGAAATAGTTGTTCTTTTTTCATGATATTAACTGATGTACTGTAGCGAGTGGGGCTATGGCTAATGCTTGATAATCAGTTTAGGGAACCAGTACCTTCAATTCTTAACATTCAGACCATAATACCGTCAGTATCATTGCTTTCCTTTTTAAACACAGAATTTGGTCCGGTTTAACGCTCACGTAAAAATCTAAAGATTAGTAGCTTGCAATTTCCCTTCAAAAACCCATAAATGCTTCATTAAATAAAACTTTCTCTATAAGTTTACACTTGCAGTTTGCTTGAATGTATTTATTATTATGTTTCAGGCTATACTTTCCCTTTGAGGGCTTATCACTCTACGACTGTTAAAGTTATTGTTAAATTAATATTTCACCAACAAACAAAACGAATGCTATGTGAATATAATTTTATTGTTTAGAAAAGTATCATTCATTTAAAAAAAATCAACTTGTTAAGTTGAAAATGTAAAAATGTACATCAGGATAAAACATAAAAAAAAAACCTGTAACGAATTGTAACATGATATAATTACATTTAATAAATAAACCAATAAATAAATCATATATAAATAAATAAATAATTAAATACAGATTTCTTTAAAGAACAAATGTCCATAATGCCTATAAACTACATTTTATGCATTGAGGTGCCACATCCTATAGTGATAAAATAAAACTAAGTTTTAAGGCACAGTCTGAGATGTGAGATCTTAGAGGTTGTGCGTGAGTAAAATCATTTGTCTGCTTTCTGTCGGATGGTTTTTGTTGATGTGCCTGGTCAGCCCTGGAGATGAGAAGAAGTTCTCTCCGCAGAAGCGACACGGAAACACGTCGGGCGTTTTAGGGAGTTTCCGGGAAAATTCCGAGGGATCTTCCTTTGCCAGGACGATAGACTCGGGGAGATTTGCGAGGTTGAGGTCTTGCCGTAAACCTGCAGCTTTCCGCTCGTGAAGAGCGAGGTGCTTCCTCAGGTAAGCCTGGCGCCGGAACTTTTTGGCGCACTGAGTGCAACTGAACATCGCTTCATCCTCGGAGCCCGAGTCGGAGTGCTCGGATTGGGTCGTGCTGCTCACCGCAGTCGGTTGATTTTCTTCTCCTTTGGGTTTATGCCAGCGCCTGTGAGACGCCAGGTTAGCCGGGCAGCTGAAGGTTTTGTCGCAGTCGGTGCAGCGGTACTCGACGCGCACAATACGCGAACACTTGTGGTGCGCCAGAGTGAGCGGGTCCGAGTATCTTTCCTTACACAGCTGGCAGATAAACTCACCCAAGTGGCTGCTCGCACCTTGCTTCGAAGCTTCCACTGGATCTTCTTTAATACGTAGACCTAGAACTGGAGATATGGTGACTTCATCGCGACTGGTCGCTTTTCTCTCTTTGCGCTTTTTGGGTGGCTTGATTTTGGAGTTGCCTGGTGGTGCGGGTCGTTTTGCAGAGCTGGTTACTGAGTCGACTTTCGTGCTCGTTTCAGGGAGAGACGGTGATACCGGTGATCCGTTGACCCCAAAACCGCCGAGGATGGGCTCAAGGAAAAGCTGGTCGTTGTGTTGTGTTGATGGGTATTGGCTTGTGTAACCCTCTCCGTCTGGGCGAGTTGGGCTGAGAGAAGGAGCGCAGAATGCTTCAGGCAGGCCTCCCATACACACCCGATTCAGTGTCCTTTGAACGATGAATGAGGGAAGCGTTGTAGCGCAGATAGAGTGATGCCCTGGACTCGGGAGAACCTCCGGACTCGACTCGTCCTCGTCCCGCACCCTGTAGGACACAGCTCCGGCTCTTTTCGAGCGTTTTATCAAGAAACCCTTTGGCATGGTGGCGCTTGGCGTTTGCTCTGTGTCGAAGTGTGAACGCCGCGGTACTTTTCTGAATCGATGCTCGCCGCCTCGCCCCTTTTAAAGCCACCGGGTGCGCATTGTGCGTCAGTTAGGACGCAGATGGCTGCAATCCAGACGTCAATAGCAGGACCTGGCAACATGATCCACCCTGGGGTCTCAGAGAAGAGGAGCGGCAGATGTCAGCTTCACCCCCACCCTTTTCTTCCCCTCCTTCTCTGGGCCATACACTCAGTCCCCCCCGCCACACACACACACACGGCCACCACCCTACCCCCGACCACTTGCCCCGTCCTTGACGGTCCCTCACCATTATGTAGATCAGGGACTGCCACACTCCAAGATTATACAACTTTTTTTATTCAACGCTCCCCTCTGGGAATCCATTCAACGTACACGTGCCGAGGCCCTGTGTCCATTTATCTTAACACAGGAATGTGTGTGTGTGCTTGTGTGTGTGAGTGCATGCGTGCGCTCGCGTTTAGGAGACAAATAAGCATAAATAACAATAAGAATTAGCAATTTTACAATAAATAATACATTATAATTTATATGCATATTAACTGATAAAGAATATATAGATATATATCCCTTCATTATATTGTGTATATAATTAAATTATGATACAAGGTCAATAAGCCAAATCTTTTTTCTCCCAATTAAATATTTGCCAATTAATATTTCCCCTCCACATTTTATTGTTATATAATAATAAAAGCAATAATGGAACCATAAGCACATGTTATATTTTAGATAGAAATATATAAGTTATGTAAAATAACAGTATGCATGCATGAAATTGAAGGTTTTTTTTTTACATTAGATATGAATTCCCAGTTACAGTTAGACTATAGCTAAATAATAGTTCATATACAATATTAAAATAATGATTAAATAAACAGGTCTGTTTAATAAATAAAAAAATGCATAATTAAATAAGATTTACAGTGCCAGAGGTAAAGTGTAAGTTGGACAGAAATATGCTATACTAATAGTTATTGTAGGCTGTCTATTCAAATATTCTTAAAGTGAATGAGAATAAAATCACGCCCGAGGCGCAGAAACGTTAGAGAATTAATTCCTCAGCCAACGAACCCGCACCGCTCCATCTAATCTCACACCCCCAACGCCAAACGTCTGACCCGGACAATGGCAAGGGTCTGTCATCTTATTGTCACCGAAATGAACCATTTTCATCACACGTCCGCAATCTGGCGAAAAAGGCGGTCAGCTCGCGCATTGCGACGCTTTTCAAGTGCGCCTACAGAAATAACGGCTGAGGTCGGCGAGCCGGAGAGTTTAGTCTGACGAACGGCGTTGCTTTTTTGTAGACTCGGATCAATGAGCATAAATCTAAGAAAATGTGCCTCATAAATATTTTTTTTTTTCCAGCCATTCACATGTCTGGTAATATCTCAATATAATCTGACATGATTTACCGTTAAATAGTTACTCTGGTATTCAATAAAGGTGAAAAAGTTGTGATTAAATGTCATGGAGGGATTAAACAATTTTTAATTATAGCCTACTTTTTTTGTTGGCAAAATGACGTGATCCTAGAAACCTGAAATTTTTTGTTGATCATGTAAAAACATTTTATTGATTGCACGGACAAGGTTTCCAAAGTTCACCCAAACATGTCTCTAAAATTTTGTGAAACAAAACGACGATTAGCTTTCTATACAGTGCGGTCCAAAAGAAATGTCTGGATCTATATGCAAACAAACAAATGCTTTATAATCCAGCAACAACTTTATGCCGTGAAAAACTGTGCCTCTCCTTGCGTAAAAAAAGATCAGTTTGGATACCGTCTGAGATAAAAATGAGTAAATATAAAATTTCACATGAGGAAAAATGACCATGGATCCACATCTTTATACCACCCATGTAGCCTAAAATAATTCTACATATATTTCAAACAACTTTTGATGCAATATCATTGTCATATTAAGAATAAATAAAGATAAAATAGTGCTTTTTGTGCATTTAAAAACCTCACATAAAGTCACTTTAACTGTGTGCTGCACAACACTACTTTAACTGTATATATGTTTGTTCATTTTGTGAACATTCATGGATCTCTAGTGGCAAATTTCTCAAAATACAATACAAAAATAAAAAGTAAAAAAAATAAGTAAACCACAGGGGGAAAATCTGTTTAGAAGACAGTCGAGGTGGCATTTCAGGGATGAGCACGCATATTTTCGTCTATCAGTTGCTGCCCGTTGACCTCGACACCTCCTTCCCGCATGCACCGCGAGCCCGTTCTCCTTCCCGCAGCCGTTATGCGCGGAGTTTCCCCCAAACAGTCTGTCGTCTCGAGGGAATGTTGATTGTTATTGGATTTTTCCCCCTTCTCTTTTGGCCTCTGGGGGAATCGGGAAACAAAAAAGACGGGTAAGAGAGAGAGAGAGAGAGAGAGAGAGCAAGTGATGTGCGGACTGTGTTTGCGTGTGCGTGCGAGTGTGTGTGCGCGTGTGTCGACTCCCGCTCCCCATTCTTTCACTTTTGCGCCTTTGTTGGAATTGGGGAGGCTGCGCGTGTGCCTTCGAACCCGCACGCCACGCGCGCGCCCTGACCTGCATGACCTCGGATTTGCATAAAGCTGGAAAACTGAACTGGGGGCCGGCACACACACACACACACAGGCAAGATAATGCATCCTTTTAGTATAAACTATAACGAGTAGATTTCGCTCAGAATTGAATGAAACTGACAAATGCTCTGTTTTTAGGAAAGACAAGGCAGCTTTTAGATTACCCAAGTGTCCAGCAACTGAACAAGTTCCTTATACACATACAGCACAAAACGTTTTAAACACAATCATATAGATTATATAGAATAATGCCTATGCAACTTTGAAACAAGTTTTTAATTCTAGGTTTTTCTTCTGTCCTGCTCAGTGGTTTTGGAAGAATGTGTGAATGCCTCAGGGGAAACCAGACTGCAAACAACAGATTGACACCACACACATCCCTGCCGATAAATGCCTGAGCTGGGACTGGTATCTTGCAGATGGCTCAAGACTGTTCACTCCGTTTTTGTTCGTAATTATTAAAATGTACGTGTGTGCGCTGTATTAAAACACTTTCTAGAAAATACACATCGTTGTCTAATTCTAAAGCACATTACATTAGATTACGCGAGACTCAACAGCTGCTATATTTCCTTTCCTTTGTGTTTCACCAATAGCTCACAACTCATCCATGAAGAAATGCAAGCAATAGCTCTATATAAATAGTTTTAATATTTTGGATCATATTAAGATGCGAAAATGTCATTTTTTAACCCAGTTTATAAAAGTTTCACAGCACAATCACATATAAGGGAAACGTATAGACTGGAAACGAATTAGTGTGTATGATATGAAGTAACACACTACAAAACCTGTAAATGTTGATAATTATCTAAATGTGCTGCAATAGTTTTTGTCTTGTATTTAAAAAAAAATATTTCCCCTTTGTATGTAGACTTTTGGACACAATCCATTTGGAGACAATCTATTTTAGCTACATAACCATGTCGAATATCTATTGTTAAAGAATAAAAAATAAATAAACAAAGAGAAAGGGGGAGGAAAAGTTGCAAGAAGAAAAACATTAATTTCGTTTTTGCTCTTGAACTTTTATTCTTTTTTTTATTTATCCTATTTATGGAGATTTTTAAAGACAATACATTTCAGCTACATAACCATTTTAAAGAACTAACGTTAAAGAAAGAAAGAAAAACAGAGAGAAAAGGAGAAAAATTAAAGAAAACATTTCGTTTTAAATAATGCATACTTTGATCAGGAAATAAAAGCGGTACCAGGTTTAGTTTGTACTCTTTCTTTAAAAATTAAGAATTTAAATTTAAGTGCATTCATGTTTTGAATATAAACCTAAAGAGAGAGAGAGAGAGAGAGAGAGATTTACACCTATCCTGTTGCATCTTTCTTTCTTTGATAGTCTTTTTAAACATACATTGATTTGTAAAGTCAAATGATTTAAGGACAAAAATCTGACAATAAAAAAAAAGACTACAGAACAGGTTTCCATATACACAACATCCATACAGCACGACATTCCATTTCCATTCATAGGATGCCGGTGTCTTGTTGCTACGGGGAACGACGCCGTGAAGGGCTCTGATTGGTCAGCAGCGCCTCGCGAGCCATGTGCGCGCCTACATTTGCATACAGCTGTACTGTAGTTACCGCGCGCGTGAATACAGCCTGCAGAGAACAAAAGCAGAAGCAGAAGCACAATGAGCCGCTCCGCAATCCGCTCTGAGCTTTATACAGGAACCTCCTGAAAGGGCTCGAGTAGCTACAGAAGGGCGGTGTGTATTGTAAAGCCGCAAATTGTGATCAATTAGGAGGGGCTGACAGCGATTACGCAAGTTGCCAAGAAGCGTGTTGTGGAATTCTTATTTGGATTCCGGTGATGAAGGGCAGGGAGGAGGGCTTAGAGACAACCACCACATAAGGTGAGATAGTATAATGTTCGAAGAGGGGTGAGGTAGTTCCTCAGGGGATCCTTGGATAGTCTTTGGTTCATGCAGGGGGGGCATGGTGGATCAGTGTTAAGACAGCCATAACACTATAACCACCTGCCTAACATTGACTAGGTCCCCACCTTTGCCACCAAAACAGTAATGACCTGTTTGTTCTGATACCTGTCTATTGGAACCAGCATTAATCTTTTCCTCAATCCGAGCTACAGTAGCTTTTCTATTGTATCGGACTACGCGGGCCAGCCTTCGCTCCCCATGACCCTGACGCCAGTTCACCAGTTTTCCTTTCTTGGATCACTTTTGGCATGTCCTGACCACTGCAGCCTGTATCCCTACATCCCACAAGAGCTGCAGTTTAGGAGTTGCTCTGCCCCAAATGTCTAGTCATTAAAATTTGGCCCTTCTCAAAGTAATTACATTTTCAACATCTCGTTACAGTCGCTAATGAAAATGGGTGGGATCGACTGTATTAGGCAGCAGGTGAACCTTTTTTCCTGAAGTTGATGTGTTGAAAGCAAAAAAAATGGGTAAGCACTTAATGGGCAAGATTTAAGTGACTTGGCCAAATTGCGATGGCAAGAGGACTGGGTCAGAGCAACTCCAAAACTGCAGCACTTGAGGGATGTTCCTGGTCTGCAGTGTTCAGTACATACCAAAAGTGATCCATGGAGGGAAAACCGGTCATAGGTGGCCAAGGCATATTGATGCACATGGAGAGTGAAAGCTGGCCCGTGTAGTCTGATCCAATAGAAGCCTTAGTGAAGATCAAATTGATGAAAAAGTTAATGCTAGTTAGAATAGAAAGGTGTCAGAACATGACTGTTATGGTGGCAAAAGGGGGATCCTACTTAGGGTCATGGGTTGGTGCCCTATTCAAGGTGTACTCCACTTTTACCCTTTTTCAACCAAGGTGGTTCCGAAGCTGGTTCGAAGCCATTGCCCGATTTTGAACCAGTTGTTTGTTTTCAGACAGCCAAAGCACCAGCCCTCAGACAGATAAACCTGTTCCATTGCATCACCAACACCTTCCTGGGCTAGAAAAAAAGGGAGTTTACATTAGGGGTGGGGTGGGATTATGTTGACCAGCTAAAAGTTTGTGACGGCCATCTTTTAAAAAATGGAATTCAATATGCAATGTGCAGCTCAAATGCTTTCTAGTAATGATAATGGCAGGAGAACTGCTCGCAAAGCCATGTTGAAGTTTGCCATTGTTGTTGTTGTGCTTGCCGCTAGCATTTTTTTTTTTGTGCCATTATCATTGCTGCTAGCATTACTGGGAAGGTAGAGACTATCTAGCCCATTGAAAAACAAAGCTAGTTCTTAGGAGGTTCACTATTCATGGTTCATTTTGTGCTTTGAGCTTCCGTGCTTTTGAGTTAGTTGTGAGAGGTTTCAGGCCCCATGGTCCTAAACAGGATAAGAAGTATTATCCTCTGTGTGCATGCAGTTTGCATGTTCTCCACGCGCTTGGTGAGTTTCCTCCCACACTCCATACACATGCAGATTAGGCTAATTGGCATTCACAAATTGCCCATAGTGTGTGAATGACTGTGTGTATGTGTGGGAGTCCTGCAATGGATTGGCACCCTGTCCAGGGTGTACCCTGCATCGTGCCCTACAGTAAGTCTCCTGGGATAGGCTCCAGGCTTCCCCTGACCCTGTATTCAGGATTAAGAAGTATAGACGATGAGTGAGTGAGTACAGTGGTAACACACAGTGGTAACTTGTTGGTACTGTGATATGTACTCATAACATTTCAGGCCACAGTTACCAAATCAAGAAATACTGTATCTTAAATGATGAATGGTAGAACAAACATCACACTGAACTCTCTCCCCCTAAGATTGTTTCAAGTTTTTGCAAGCAGCCTTGAGCAGAATTGTTTCTCACTACTGAGTTACAACTGTCCCCTTTACACTGCAAATCAGAGGGAAGGTTTTTTTTGTTTAATGTAGTTCATAGTGCCAAGGCGGCACAATGCTAACCACTAATAAAAGTAATGGTTGGCACTGTCGCCTTGCACCTCCAGGGTTCGGGTTCGATTCCCGGCCAGGCTCGATTCCTGTCTCTGTGTGCATGGAGTTTGCATGTTCTCCCTGTGCTTGCTGGGTGTTTATTCCAGGTTTATTCCAGGTAGGTTAGGCTAATTGACGTTCCCAAATTGTCTGTAGTGTGTGAATGATTGTTAGAGTTAGTTCTGTTAATTACTTTCATGAAAATCACTGATCAAAATCACCAGCAGATCAGTTTTTACCTCTACGACAAGAAGAAGTCTGACCTCTTAAGAGGAACTGTTAAAGGTTCTGTGTTGAACCATGCAACCTTTTGTTAATAGTAAAATTAGTTCCTTACGCAGCAATGAATAAAACAACCTGGTGCTGTTATTGAAAGATGATGAATTTAGTTGATTGTTAACAGACTGATTATGTTCCAACAACAGCATGTCCAGAACTGTTTTTAATTATTAAAAAAAATACACATCATATTTTGTATAATTTCCTCATTATATTTAATGTTTCGGTACATTCAAAAAACAAGTTAATTTCCTTTTAAGTCCCTTGTTACTCCACACTTGGGTTTTGGATTGTGGTACCTTGTGGGATTTTGTCACTCACTCAAGATAATCAAATAAAGCAGGATGCAACTAAGCTCTTATGGAATTTAAATAAAATATTTTGTGGGGTTTTGATTTTTTTATATACATTTGTCAAAAAAAAAAAAAAAAGTACTAAATTGTGGCTTCTTGTGTGAAGATTAATGGCCAAACAATTTTGCAATACAAAGAATATATAGTTCATCTTGAAAAAAAGGTTCATTTTCTTTTGAGATTTAATTCAATTTAACTCATACATAAAAATAAATATTTTAAGTCTTTTTTGTTTTGATTTTGACGATTATAACTTATAGCTCATTAAAATCCAATATCTCAAAATATTAGAATATTTAATTTAAAGTTGGAGTAAATGACTATTCATGCAGTATAAATATTGTGTATCTCTTAGTTTAATTTGGCATATTTGCTTTAGGAAGACTGCTGACTTGACAGCTATCCAGAAGATGATTATTGCCAAAAAGCTTGAGATATTTCACTTTACATGTAATGAGTCTAGAATGTGAAAGCTTCACTTTTAAAATTAAATAACAAAATAATTTTTTCATGATATCCAAATTTTTTCGAGCTGCACTGTATAATACAATAAAGTGTCCAAATAGTGTTTTTCTTTCTTGTACACTCACCTAAAGCATTATTAGGAACACCATACTAATACGGTGTTTGACCCCCTTTGGCCTTCAGAACTGCCTTAATTCTACGTGGCATTG
>JAQQZT010000017.1:6427824-6452084 GCA_030068275.1 Clarias platycephalus
GTGTGTGTGTGTGTGTGTGTGTGTGTGTGTGTGTGTGTGTGTGTGTGTGGAAATGCTCTCACTTTCACTATTAAACACAGCTGTGTTTCCCCTCTAGATTTTTTTAGAGATGCAATTTCACCAAACGCCAGGAGCATTCATGATTTTTCTTCTGCAAAATGTTTCTTCTTCCAGGTGTTAATAATGTGTTGGATATTTTTTTAACTCAATTCCAGTGATTGTTTGCTTGATGCATGCCAATAAGTTGACATTTCTGAAACAGTACAGTATATTTTACATTCAATTTTCTTGCCAGTAATTTCCCAAGCAGCATGGCAATAAATGTCCCTTTATTATACATATCAAATATTAGAAATAAAATGTTCTGAATATGAGTTTCATTAGATTATTGCGCAGTTAAACGGTTTTAATGGTACTTTTTAAGTCATTGTGTATAATGCATATTACATACATAAATTTTTATTCATTCTCTTAAAGGGTGTGCATCTGATTTAATCCACAATGTACAGTATGCTGTTAGGCTAGTCCTGATATTGCTTCTTTTAATTTGTCTCATTTTGCTCATTTTACAATCCTGTAGATGAAATATTTTGTCGCATTGTATTTGCATGATTATAAAGGATGACCGGAAAAATTCATACACGTTATGTTGGTATTGTTTGCATGCAGAAGATTCCTGCATTGAGCTATTGCATATGATAAACGCTACAGTGCTGTGTGCTGAAGTCTTTCATCATTACATTAGGTGCAGAGAGAGAGAGAGAGAGAGGGAGAGAAAGCCAGGGAAATATTTTGGAGCAGGAGTCAAATTAAATGCAACATAATCCTCCGTGGCGAACTGCTGTTAATTTGCTGTTGAGAAGCAGGCGGGGTGGTGGGCGCTCACAAAAGATTGCACACACACACACATGCACACACGGGCAATCTGCTGCTTGACTGACACCATCACTCTGGCATGGTGACACAATCAGAGCAGGGTTGTACGATATAAACCCTGTACACCCTACATAACACTCGTCTTTCCAGATAAGGAATAGATCCTGATTGTGCTGATAGGATTTAAACACCTTTATACACCTTTATCACATCTCACCAGCTTTTTACATAAACACACATACAGTATAGGCCCAGGAATGTCTTTAAACTATATCTGTACTGCACTCAGTGATGGCTTTTGAATCAATTCCTAAAGTATCTACATGAAACCTGTTTTCTAAATGTCTACGATACTGTAGGTTTAATTTAACGCTCACTCATCGTCTATACCGTTTTATCCTGTGTACAGGGTCGCAGAATGGCTTGAGGCCTATCCTGGACGGGGTGCCAATCCATTGCACGGCACACCCGCGCACACACTAGGGGAAATTTGGGAACATCACTTAACCTGTCTTTGGACTGTGGGAGAAAACCTACAGTACCAAGCATGGCGAGAACATGCAAACTCCACACAGACAGACCCCTAGGCGGGATTCGAACCCGAACCCTGAAGCTACTGTGCAACCTGCGCTATTTCTTTCTAGATAAAAAAAAAACACATAATTTCACTCACTCATCATCTATACAGCTTTATTCTGTATTCAGGGTCACAGGGGCCTGGAAGCCTATCCCAGGAGGCTTAGGGCACATCCTGGACAAGGTGCCAATCCATCATAGGGCACACACTCATTCACACACTACACGCAATTTGGGAACACAATTAGTCTAATATGCATGTCTTTGGAGTGTGGGAGGAAACCAGAATACGGGAATCGAACCAAGACCCTGAAGGTGCAAGGCACGTTGCCACCTGCACTATTTCTTTCATTTAAAAAAACCCACATAATTTCAATGTCTTTTTTATTATGTAACAATCACTTTGTAGCCTTTTTTTTAATCACTTGAATAAAACATTTATAGTTGTTATGGCCATTTTATACAAATCTGGATTTATTTAAAAAAATTAGCTTGAAGGGTGCCAATAATTATGCATCATGGAAGTGACTGTGTACTGGGAACCAAACTAGCATCTGTGTGAACGCATGAACTTTAACGAGTTGAAGATTCATTCCGAAGGGAAAAAAAAAACATGACATCAGAGCTGATGACATTAGAGATGAATCATTTCCATAACTGACTCTTTGAGTCACACCATTTTCATCTTCCACGGTTTACACACGTAAGATTAATGTTCGCATCTGAAGAGGTTTAAATGCTGGTAAATACTAAACAGCATGTATGAAATACTGAACGAGACATTTTATCATGATGGACGGAATGAATGCTGTCAGGATCGACTCCTGATGAATCCTTAATCGATTCAATTCTCATCAATTTGAATCATCTGTGTATTCATATAGGAAGAATGAGAGAGGGAACATAGAGATGTCGTAGGTAGTGTCCTTTTTTTTTTTACTGGTGGCTGTTGCAATTTCTGTAAGAGCGCTATAGAGAGAGAGAGAGAGAGAGAGAGACTGGGAGAAGCAGGGAGGTGGGGGAAGAGAGCAGTAGGGGATGTAATCACAGCAGCAGCAGGAGGAGGAGGAAGAGGAGGAGGGGGTTGGTCTTAGTGTGATGTGAATGGAATTGGGAGCAAGAGAGAGAGAGAGAGAGAGAGAGAGAAATCAACCTGCCTCAGTCAGAACAACGGGGACACAATAAGCCAGCGAGAAGTCTCTGAGCAAGCAGGCAGGATTTTCTTGTTTGTGAGACAAACACACTCGAAAAGGAGAAAAGAAGGCAAGAGAGAGAGAGATAGATAGAGAGAGAGAGAGAAGGAGATCAGATAGCAGAAAAATGCTGTCATCGAAGAAAGGGGGGGACGACAGAGCACAGCAGGATGGAATAAGGACAGGGCAAGCAGACCTGCAGAGGTAAGAGCATTTCTATTAAACACACACACACGCACGCACACACACACACACACACACACATTTGTGATCTGATCCGCTATCAGACACTTTCATCTTTCTTGCTGAAATCCCAATATTTCTCTTGCCCTATGTGTGTGTGTGTGTGTGTGTGTGTGTGTGTGTGTGTGTGTGTGTGTGTGTGTGTGTGTGTGTGTGCATGCATTTGTGTGCGCAATAGTGAAGCGGAAACCGAAAATAAGCTACGAGAAGCGAAAAGAGGATGTGTGAAACACAGTGAGGGGAAATGCTTAGGAGGAAATGATGTCGAGGGCTTAGTACGAGCTGCGCTTGCTGCTTGCACTGACTGCTGTTGTCTCAGAGAGAGAGAGACAACACACACACACACACACACACATATTTATATATATACACACAAAGCACTTTTATGACATTGATAGGGAGTCACTGCAGACCTTGCTGCGAGGACTGCGAAGCCGCAGGACCGGACAGAAGATGCGGAGCAGGTGAAGATAGATAGATAGATAGATAGATAGAGAGAGAGAGAGAGAGAGAGAGAGAGAGGGGAATGACAGAAAGAGAAGAGAAGCAATCTCGCAAAAAGGTAAGATGCATATTCATCTGTTTTATGTGCTTGCACAAAGTCACATCCTGCAGATGGAACAAGGGATGGAGGGACGTATGAGAAGAAGGTGTTATTTGTAGGAGAGAAAAAAAAGGGTGAAGGCATCTCACATACCATGCCGAAACAATAAGAATCGGAGAGATGCAGCTCAACCACTTCCGCTCTTCTGAAAGATGAGGGTGTTATTTTCAAGGTGGCACACAGAAGGAAAAAAAAATTGAAGGATGCAGATGTATTTGATTTCCTCCCACCTTTTTCCTCTTTTTGTCCCTGGAGTGCACTGATGAAAAAAAAAAAGAAAGAATAGAAAAACAGATGAGAATAAAGAGATGGTAAAAGATGGAGAGATGAATGAAGATAAAGAGGCATCTTATGTAACCATGAGCAATAAAGACTAGAGAGCAAGGGTGCATGCCTTTTCATAATGGCACTTGACCCTGAGTGTGTGTGTGTGTGTGTGTGTGTATGGATGATGTGGTTGTAGTTCCACTGCACAATGACATGCCATTTCAGGATAAATGCATTAGCCTTTGGCGTGAGGATGCTAACAATATATCAACCCTCGGTCTTCATTACTCTACATCATCTCCTGTAGTGCTCAGGCCTTGTGCGTTCTCGTTCCCTCGATCCCAGATCCAGATCCAAACATTTCCACTCACAAATGAATCATTAATCTGTGAGTAAATCAGAGCGTGTGTTAATCTGCGGCACGGCGTCAGCTCGCACAGCCGGGAGCTCTGTGGAGTCTTCCGTATTTATCGGAAGCGTCGAACATATGTCAGTCTGCGTCGGTCGCGATCCCCTGCCGCTGTTTTGCACCGGTCTAGGATCAGCGTTTTGGCCTCATTTACGTGATGCACCGAAGCAGGGGATGCTGATTTAGGATCGGTGGTTAATATTCCATTCGTTCAGTCATCTGCATAGTGGGAAACAGCTCCAAAGAGGTCATGCTTATGTGGGGAAAAAATTAAAAACAACAACCCTGGAGTTAATGTTTGCTTGGATAACACTGACATTATGTATGTGCACGCGCTGTAGAATCTTAATAGCAAACACACATGCACATAGTCCCAGTGGTTCAACTGTAAAAGATATGTAAGTATAATAGGGTTGAATGTTGGTAGTCCAACCGTCTCACCCTGACAGATTCTAGAAATTCAACCGCAGCTTGGGTAAAGTTGGATAAATTGGGCCTTTTTTTTTTTCAAAGGTGTCATCGTAAGTGCGTAAGTTCAAATCCCAATGATACCAAAGCTACTGTACGTAGGTTTGAGAGCCAAGGAAGTAAAACAAATCCGTGAGTCAATCATGGTCATCTGTCAGCTTATGTATGTAGAAGAGGGTGGATAGCACTTTTACCAGCATTCCCGCATGAGAACCAGTTTCCAAAAGACTCTACTAGTCGAATACATGTGACTCGAAGGAAGCATGTGACCAGCCCTCACCAGACACTACTGATCAGTTAGTGATTGAGAGCTGACACGGAATTTGCATTAGAATATTTTAGTGATGCTCCGATTGACCGGCCACCGATCATGATCGGCCGATATTGGCTAAAAATAGCTTGATCTGCGAACCCCAAAAGCGCCGATCAAAAAAGCCGATCACTTGACGGAAATTACTGGCGCGACTTTTTCACATGTGCATGCACGGCGCACAGGTAAACAACAGCAGAGCGGAGCTTACCAGTGGCAACATGAGTTCTCCCGTCTGGAAGTTTTTCAAAGTGTCCGATAAAGACGTAAAGTTAGCCATTTGCAATGTATGCCGTGATGAAATCCCACGAGGTGGAAGCAAGCAACGGCATTTTAACACCACTAACATGATTAGAACACATACAACATACATCATACAATAATTTTAAGTTACTCTGCCTTATTTGGGAAAGATGGCCTACAGTAGCCTTAAGTTCTCATTTTCTAAAATAAACACTTGGTGGTTCTTCAAGATCTTGACTGTAGCCTATTTCTACAGTTTTTTTTTCTCAATAGTTAATTTAGAGTTAGTTTCATTTCTACAAATGGTGCAAACTCTGCTAGATTATAGATAAAAGATTCCCATTCTGTGATCGGCAGTGATCGGCAATCAGCAGATCATGATCTTGGTGATCGGTAATCGGTGATCAGCCCCAAAAATGCTGATCGGAGCATCTCTAGAATATTTATGGAATTATAAAGGAGTAAATGTAATGCCACACTGTTTTGACAACTTCACACCCACATCCACTTCATATCCACAACACCAATATTTGTATTTTAAATAGGATTTCCATTCTTTCTTTTCTTATTAGATCTGCCTGTCAGATACTTAGAGACGTCAGCTTTACTTCTGTTTAGGCATAATGAAAGTAATGAAAGTCTCAAAACCCCTCCAAATGTTTAAGCAACTTGATCCCATGAGATAAGATAAGAAACCTTTATTCAAATCTGAGCAAATACTAACCGCTGTAAATACTAAATACTGTAAATTGTGCATGTTTGCAAGTGTTTTTTTTTCTCTTGAAAACTAATAAAGTTCACACATTTTGCTTTTTTTCTAGAAAATCCATCTTCTTGCACAGTATTGCCAATAAACCCCTGCATTTTAACATGGCCACCTCCTCAGTAGGTGTGTGTGTGTCTTATCCTGGGCAGGTTTCTTGGATAGAGGGATTGCCTAATAGCTCTAATGCAATTTGGTGTCTAAATCTGAATAAAAAGAAAAAAAACATCATGAACATAACGATTTTTGTCCATTCGTTTAAAGCAGGGAGAGGACATTTGCTTGCATTCCCTTGCACGTTCTCACAGGGAAGCTCACCAATCCAACAGCTCGGAGCGTATAAACTGTAAAGCCCTGCCTTTCTGCACCGTCTTTTAGTCACAGTTGTGGTCTAATAATTTCGTTACATTTTAGCATATACATCCTTTATACTTAATGCAGCAACGTGCAAAAGTCATGATGTCGTGCCCCCCACCCCCTCCGCCGCATTTCGTCATAATAAATTAAATTCAATAATATTGATTAAATAAAAGAAATAAAAACAAATATTTTCCTGCGACATGCTTCATAGTGGCAAAAGCTACAATTAAAAAATTGGTTGTTTATGTAACAACCTCAGCAGCGACCTCATTTCCCCTCTTGTCTGTCTGTTGCAACCACTCAGCATTCAGCATCACCAGAATACTAATCACCGGCCTGACCATCTGCACCTGGCTCTTACTGGTTCAGGTCTTATTTTAGGGGTTTTATTAATGCTTGAATGATTCATAGGGCGGCACGGTGGTGTAGTGGTTATCACTGTCGCCTTGCACCTCCAGGGTTCGGGTTTGATTCCCGGTCAGGCTCGATTCCCGTCTCTGTGTGCATGGAGTTTGCATGTTCTCCCCGTGCTTGGTGGGCTTCCTCCGGGTACTCCGGTTTCCTCCCACAGTCCAAAGACATGTAGGTTAGGTTAATTGACGTTCCCAAATTGCCCGTAGTATGTGTGTGTGTGCCCTGCGATGGATTGGCACCCTGTCCAGGGTGTACCCTGCCTTGTGCCCTAAGTTTCCTGCGATAGGCTCCAGGTCCCTGCGACCCTGAATACAAGGATAAAGTGGTATAGAAGATGACTGAATGATTCATAGGTCACTGTGTGGCTTAAGAAGCAAAAAACATTCCTCTGAGACGGGTCAGGTACAGGGACCGAACTGAAAAAACGAAAGACAAAAAAGACATTTTCAGATTTTATTCAGACTTTAAAGCTTTTTCCTCAAGACTTTATTAAAATACACGGTAGTCTGGAAGCAAAATATGAAGAAATGAGGGGTAGCTCAAGGCGTTTGCACTGTTCTATAGATAGATAGGTTCATGCAAATACAGTCGCCAAAGTAAAATACCACTGTGGTGTTAAAGGCTCCTGTTTAAAGAAGTAAAGAAACATGAGCGAAAAATAAAATAGCCTTTCAGGAAAGCATTAAAGCAGACCCGTGTCAAAGCTGAATAAGATCTACTGGGCTTTAAAGCCTGCTTTCAATTTGCATAATAAATGGAGCCAGTGTAAAATGTCAACAGCAGCAGAGTGTTAGATAAGTGCAGGACCTGTGATGTGTGGTCAGTGGAGTGTTAGACACACCCACTGCATCCCCCCCAAACAAAAACACACCATCAGTCCATCATTATGTCCTTAATGTCTTCTTAATGGCGTTCTGGAGCTGTAATAGTTTTTGAGTTATGCCTGATTAAAAATTGGGGCATTTTTTTTTTAGCTCACCCTGTAGACTTATATTGATTTGTGTGCGCACGTTGAGTATCATGATTTGAGTGTTCCAACTGCCTCCTTACGGTGCAGTTCTACAACCCACTCTCCACACTCCGACCTTGAACAAAAGCGAAGGCACACTGCATTAACTGAAGAAGAAAAGACTCCTTCCATTAATGCAGCGTTTTCCCAGAGCACTTGTTTGCTTTGCCGATCAGGATTCTTCTACCTTGTATGAGTGAGAGTGGAGCATTATCGCAATAAGGATTACACAGGCTCTTTGCACAACAATAAAAAAGCAATGAACCATGGAGCAAAGGGGGAAATGAAATTATTTTATTGTTGTATATATATATATATATATATATATACGGTGTGCTTCTTCTGATGGGCTTACAGGGATAATAATTCATCTTGTACTGGATTTGTTAGCTCTAACGGCTGACTTTGGATGCATTTAAATATCAAATGACTTTCGTGTTCAACCTCGCGGCAGGCCGGGTTTTGCATTAAAAAAATAAACATTGCTAAAAGTAGTTTTCCTAGTGATCACATCAGCATGAAGAACAAGTGTGTGTTACTGTAACTGTTCCCACAATAGCCTTTCGACAACTCCTTCTGTTACATTAAAGCATTTTGCATAGTCTCCTAAACACCGAAGAGTGCACATAAAAAAAAAAAACAGGCTCGTTAAACACATTGCCTGCAGAAGAGTTGGAGCTGTGTGCAAAAGTTTATACCCCCCTATGGGTTTTGAATGAGAGAATTCAGATGTATTTTGTCAACATTAGACTTTATCTATGAAAAGTCAGTGTATCATGTACGAGAAGCTTGTGTGAGGAGGGAAGCGTAATAAAACTGTCAGAGATACGAGAAGATACAAACAAGTGGGCATACAATACAGTATATTCAAGGATATTTCCCTGCAAAAAAAGAAAAGAAAAAAGATATCGTAGCAGGTAAAGATTTACCAATTTATCTAATATTTCTCATCATGAAATTGTTTCAATATATATAACTGTTATATATCTAAATGATTGTTTCAAGATAGATGCATTATACATGTCTAGCTCTACTTTTCTTAGAAACTTATTGTACAATTTATTGTATATGTTTTTTTTTTTCCTTTAATTGGCAAAGAAATGAGCTTTTTGCTTTAGACATTAATCCATACAATTAGACAAAGTATCTACCAACAGAGCAATGATTTTTTAGGAATATCTGCAAAAAAAATGAATAATAAATAATAATCCAAGTGTATATTTTTGTTTATTAGGATCACACCAGAGTTGCTCATTCTTACTACATTCAAGACACATGGTTTCACTTGGTGTCAATTTTTCATACTTCTTTTTTTGCTTATTTTATCCTAAGGGGTTCACAAACTTTTACACTCAAATCATACTTAGGAATGATTGAGTGATAACAAGTTGGTGCAGTAATGGCACCACATCCCATCCATTTACCCACATACTTACCCACCCACCAGTACACACACACACACACACACACACACACACACACACACACACACACACACACACACACACACACACACACACAGAGTACTGGATTACTGAGGAGAGAAAAGAGCTTTTCACATCGGCTCAGATGGAGAGGATCAATAAAGTCAAATCAATGTCACTTCATCAGATGTGATTGATGAGATTCTTTGCTGCTTATCTCCAACCCTCACCCCTCTTCAAAGCCAAAATGGTTACAAGAGACCCCTGTGTCTGTGAACATTTGTGTTAAAAATGGTGTTTGTACAGCAACTGGCGGGTTTTTTTTGAGGATGAAAAGTGATTAAAATTTTAGGTAATTTTAGGTATCAGTAATTTACAACTTTTACAAAATAGAAATGGTTATTTACTATGTGATACATTACAAAACAGTTACTCTGTGTCACTTTCTACATGTTCTTTGCATAATTTCTTGTTTGCACCAGACATCTATTTGCAGTTTAATAAAATTCCTAATAAACACAAATTTTAATGAATGTGACAAGAATGTGAAATATACAGTATATTAAAGTTTTATAATGTATGTTGCACAGCATCTTCGTTCTACAATCAGATCCTGCAAGTTCAGTGTTTTTAATAAAAATGAAAGGATTAACATTCAAAGAATATCCCTGAAAAAACATAGGTGCTAGTGATCAAATACACTCCACATTGTAACCTTAACGTACCTTACAGCTTGCAAGCTACTATAGTCAGCTTCATTAGCATGCTACGTATCATTTGAGAGATTAGGGATATAACTATAATTAGCTGCTGTTTGCTCTTGTTCCCTGGTTTCTTAGTAAAATGAGCACTAATATCTCGGCTAATTTTATAGCTTAAAGATGTGAAAATGAGAATTTAAAAATGTGTACATAAATTAATCATCAGGGGGGGGAAAAATCATAAGTAATGTAAAAATAAATGATTTGTGTTAAGAAAAAATTTAACAGAAAGAAAAAGAATCCTAAAAATCACAAGTGTAAAATAAATTAATGGTAAGAAAAAAAATTTATAGTAAAAATCACAAATTGAAAATAAATAAATGTTTATTTTTATTTTTATAATGAATTTTAAAAATCACATTGTAAAATGCACATTTGAAAATATACAAATCATGTAAAAAAAAAAACATAATAAATAAATAAATTGTAAAATGCACATTTGAAAAAAAAAAAAATCATAAATCATATAAAAAACACAAGAGGAAAAAACTTGAATCATGGTAAAAAAAAAAATACATTAAATCATGTGGAAAAAAATAATTATGTAAAAAAAAAGTCATATGAAAAAAATAAGTGAATCATGTAAAAAGAATTTTGTAAAATAAACTAGTTATGAAAACATTACTTATATGTGGAAAATGATACATAGAAAATAAATGAACCATGACAGTATTAGCTACATACAAACAAAAGTGAATTGCATGTTTCATAAAAATCACATGAAAATAAAAGAATCATATTCAGTTATTTTCAGGGGGAAAAAAACCAAACGCATATTAAGATGTTTCAATTTCACCTCTTATTTATTCATCCATTCAATCAATCAAACTACATGGCTAAAGAAATGTCAGAAAGAGGAATAATAAATTCCTCCGGTAGCAGAAGATGGAGTGGAGTACGAGGTTTCCTCTTGAGGACAGGGCTGGTGTATGAGCGAAAGCGTCAAGAGAGAGCGATGGAGGAGGTTTAAGCCTCTCCTTTGAGACCCTAATCGGCTCATGGTGACACGAATGCCTGTGTCTGCTTTTGTCACCAGTCCTCTGGTACCATGTTACTCATGAGAGCCCAATTCCCTCTCTCTCTCTCTCTCTCTCTCTCTCTCCTGTACACACCCTCAGTCTGTCTCACTCTTTATCTGCCCTCTAAATCTCCATCAGGAAAGCTATCCTTTCTGTCTGTCTCTCTCTTTCTCTCTGCTGTGTCTGCGGAAGTCATCCAGAGATTTATGTTCATCCCTCAGCACCGGCCGAGCATGGAGCCTGCCTGCATAATGGAGGCTGAGGACAAAAAGAGCAGAAAAGAGACCGAGAAGGACGAGGCAGCGAGAGATAAAAACAAGAGAGAGCTGATTCTTATCATCTCTGTCATGCATTTGATTCTTCGAAATGAATGGAAAACGCAATTAAAAAAGAAAAAAGGTTAAATACAGGCATTTCCTTTCTAGATAAAGACCTTTTACAAAGTACAGACCCCTATCCAAAAAAACAAACAAAACAAAAACTGCCTTGCGAGCTGTAGCTGATTGACCATGAAAACATGTATATTTGTACCAGTTATGATTCATTTTCTTTGGTGCATAATTTATTTTGTTGATATTATCATCGAACATTATCTTAACCGTTGTTATTAAATTTAATATATAAGAAAATCAGAGACACATGATTGCTGTTATATATTACAAATACCAGGTATTTAAAGGTCAGAAAATGCATTGTACCCTCAAGCGAAGAGTAAACATGCTGTAATCAGAAATCTACAGTATTTCATGGACAAATGTGGTTGCAAATGAAATAAATCCAGCGTACGTAAACAT
This sequence comes from Clarias platycephalus, assembly GCA_030068275.1. Taxonomy (NCBI): domain Eukaryota; kingdom Metazoa; phylum Chordata; class Actinopteri; order Siluriformes; family Clariidae; genus Clarias; species Clarias platycephalus. The sequence continues at coordinate 6,439,558 of JAQQZT010000017.1, forward strand.
TTAACTCGTCACAAAGACTAAATCGACACTACGAGCTTCTTTGTATGTTATCTTGTATGTTTTTCTCGACGGCTCACTTTCATACCTGCATGTGACCTCTATTTATGTTTAATCTAAACGCAGCAGTCCGCTGAAACGCCCTACAATGGTACATTATTATCATCAAATTGTTATCTTGTAACCTGGCACCTCCAAGGCTAGGGGTTCGACTATCTCCCTCATCCAGGTCTGTGTGTGTGTGTGTAGTTTGCATGTTCTCCCCATGCTTTTTGGATATCCTTTCAGTACTCCCATTTCCCCCACAATCGAAAGACCTGTGGTGTAGACTGATTGAGACTTCCGAATTGCCCATAGTGTATGATTAGGTGTGTGTGTGTGTGTGTGTGTCTGTGACCCGGGTTAGGCTTCGGATGCCCAGCAACATGGAAAATGATTCAAACAATGAATGAAAGAAACCAAAGTACAAGAAACACATGGACAGATTAGCTGTGCAAGCCCGCGGCACGATTTGTTCTGGAAATCATTGCCACATTCTTTTCAGCCCTTTCCTGTATAGTTGTTTTGTACACTACTTAATTTGGATAGCAGTCTGTTTTGGCCTGACGCATGTAGACACCTGAACATATGACATTGAGCTCTATGAAGACATGATTTGACCTTTGAACTGTGCTGAGCCTTGACCTCAAGCCCATTGAACACCATTGGGCTGAATTGGAGCACAAAGTTCAAACCTGGCTTTCTTGTCATATGTCACTTACGGGTGAGTGGGCACAACGTACTGGAATGTCTGTTTTTAAAAAAAATCACAGCAAAGGGGGACCAACGCTATGTTAATGCTGATTGTTTTGGAGTGAGAGGTTCGATGGTCAGGTGCCCACATACTTTTGGCCTACTATAGGTGATCTATAGGTATTATAGGTATTATAGCATATTATAGTAAATGTCTTGAGCCATCCTTCATTTCTTTATATTTTGCTTTCAAGGAACCTGACTTTCTGGTGTTTTTAATGCAGTCCATAGCACAAAAAAATCATTTCACTTAAAAGCATGATTCTGTGAGGAAAAAAAAAAAAAAAACGCAGATGATGGACTTTAATTTCTAGACAGTGTCGTATTTCATTAAAAGGCCTACTGTGAAAACCTCAGTCATTTTCTTCCCACTGGTTTACATTTTAATCTGTATTCAGGGAAGTAACCTGACTAGTTCATGGTTGAAGAAAAAAAAAAAAAACACTGGTTTGATAGCTTCCGCTTGTGACAACACACTACTTTGTTTAGGCACTTCTCTGAATATGAGACAAAAACGTCCTTCATTAACGTGACCTTCTCAACAATCGGGCACATCAAGAGGTAAAAATGTGCATCTGCGTGACAAACGGCCATTAGGTTGGTAGAGCTTCAGCGCAGTGAGTAGGAAAAGACATGATGGTTCGTGCAGCAGCATCTCACATCATCGCTGTGTCTCTCTCTGTTATCAGCGTACGATGATCAAAGCCACAAAATCACACTGAGAATGTGTCTGAGAGGGAAAAACGGGGACACCGGCTTCAATTCAGAGAACCTACAGAGTGTTCAGTATTAGCGCTTGATTCCTGTACTGCCGCTAAAAGATATAATGCTGTAGTGAAGAAATGATGTCTGTAGTAATTGGCATTTTAAGGCCCTAGGCATATATATATATATATAGAGAGAAGGGTAGTTTAGTTGCCAGATGTTTTATTTTTGAGCTCCATCCTCTCTATGCAGGAAATGCAGATAGGATGTGACCTCATTCGTCAGTTGTTAGCGCTTTTGGTGTGGCCTTGGCATCAACCAAGCCAGTTCAACCCTGCACACTGAGCGGAAAGCTTTTTTTGTCAGTGCTTTCTTTCTCTCCACCACATATCCTGTCCATCAGTTACTACTCCATTTCTATATGTTTGATCATCTTCTTATCTCTTCTTTTTACTTATTTATCTCTATTAACGGAAAAGTTTATTTTCAGCATCAGGGTATAAATACTTGTTTACAGCCTTTTATTTCCTTGACACCTTCGGATGATGATATCCTAGTATTATGATGATTGGAGAGCTGATTGGATCACAACAGTTGTGCTTGCATCTGGTTAGCGTTAACAAGTCTGTCATTTTCCCCCCCATTCAAACAGGCTAATTATGTCAACAGTTTTGGGGTATTTTGGGACAAACAGAACTTTATTTGTGTAAAGAATAAAGCACTTTGGGGCATGTTGTTATAAGAAAATGTCAAAATTCCACAGTGCGAAAGGGCTTTCCCATGCTGCCGCACACATAATTGGACTCAACAATCCAATAATCACATTTTTCAGTCTAGTGCTGGTTTAAAGACACTTAATTCATTTGGAGTTTTCTCAATTTTTGGGTTTCGTGCTTGCCTTGGCATACAGATCCGGCTCTTGAGCTTTAGATCTGGCAAGCTGTTCCTAGACCAGCACTCATACATTACTCCATGTATCGACACAGCTGCCACTGTTAGCAGTGTCTACGCATTACATTATGATCCCATTTTCCATTGATTGAAAGTGGGATCAATGTGGTTGCATTACATTTTTACTCTCGCTGCCTAGTGACAGACAGATAGAGTGACTGAGAACCAAAAGAGTGTGGGTTTTCTAACTCGGGCTTATGCTAAATACCAGAGTACACAGACACACACATACACACAGAAGGCATTTGTGAGGCTTTCAATTTACTTCTGTCTGCGTCCTGACAATTGCTTGATTGTTTAAGTCCAGTTATGCTGCTCTGGAGTCCAGCTGTGATCTGATAAAGGTGCTTTTCAATAGAAGCCAGGCGATTAGAGCGATGAGAAAAAAAAAAACAAAAAGACAACCAGACAGACACAGAGAGATAGTTCGTCTGTGTCTTGCGTGTTACGTTCTCGCGCTCACCAATCGAACATCTTATACATTTATGTACTAATTAGGCCAGATAAATAAAAACTGTTCCCAATGGTGTGTGTGTTTGTGTGTGATTGCATTATGCTTTCTATGCAGATAAGGCATTTCTTCGTATTTTTTCTACCTTTAGGAACTTCAAGTGTTTCAAATGAAAATGCGCATTGCAGTAAGCTGTAAAAAAAAAAAAAAAAAAAACTTGAAGCATAAGAAGAAAAAAATAACAACATTATTATTCCACATCTAAGCATTATGCACGCTATTTATGCATGTACCTCGAACCCAGGTGACATAATTCAATATCCCAATTCCTGGGTGAAAAAAGGGTTGTTAAAACAAATACGCATAGGTGGCCAAAAATATTTAGACAACATACTATATGCCATGTGTAATAGTTCTACTTGTGCACAAAGCTTGATGATGATGATGACGATGATGATGTCTCTAATTCGTTCTAGCCTATCTGACTGTATTAACTGGAAAACTAATGATGTGACAATGGTGTTCATCTTTTGGACTAAAGATAAAAAAGGCCATTGATTGTCGTATAGTAATTTCATTGCATAAAGTAAGAAAACTCTTCTTTTGATCTTAATTGTCATTGTTTAAAAAGAAATGTCATTAAAACATTGAATTTCCCTTTTGTCTGAATACTTCTGCCCACCACATCAATAATCTACAGCTAGACTGAGTGGGTGGTCTCGACAGCTAAGTATAGACCTCCTTTATTCCTTTATTAACTATGGTGTTGTTCTTTCGGCTGACCATCTGATCCGTGCATTTAACTTGGCACAGGTTTTTTTATGCCGGATGCCTGCATCCAAGGTCCCCGGGTAAACTCAAGCCTTCTGCATGGCAGATGAGAAGCCTACAGTACCACTAAGCATCAATGCTCCTTTTACCCTGCACTAACCTTTATCTAGTACAATTTAAAGCATCTAAGATATTACATAAAATTCAATATACTAAGGTGGAAGCAAGTTTATTATAGCTTTCCACTGCATTCAAATTTCGATACGAAACGAAAGCAATATAGTGTAGTTTGGTTATGATTAATTTCTGGATTAATACTCCATCCTGTCTTTCATAGTTTCCAGTAACCATGTTGTCTTCCTATTGTGTTTACTATAGAATTAGAGGAATCCACATAAATCTTTCGCTGTCAGCGTCTAACAATGGCTATATTTCATTGCCGCATGCTATCATTCATTGTTTCCAGTAACAAGTGTGTGTCATGAGAGAAATATTCTAGCTGCCTGCAGTGGCAGTAAAATGGCTCCAGTATTGAAAGCAAGCATCAGTGTTCCTATATGAAGCAGTCTATTCATCAGACGCTTCAACTCCTCTGGCATCACTGCTGTGGCATGTAGTGGCAGCTTAAAACAACCTTCTTATAAACCATTTCTCAATCTGTCTTTACCATGCACCAGGATTGATCTGGGATTATTGTGATCATGCAAATTTCTTTTTTTCTTCTTTGCTCATTCATTGTTTACCATCTGTTTGCGTAACGATGGATCAATAAATCAATAGCTCTAGAACAGCTGCTTTATTTAATGCTTTCCCTAAGCAGGCTTCACGAGTGGTCAAAAAAAATGGTGGTGAATTTTCCACATGGCATCCATTGTTATACTCAGACTGCCAGGTGCAGGCAAATTTAAGGAAGTGAAAAGAATAAAATGATCTGAATTGTACGATAGGAAGGATATGCAAGCTAAGGGATGGGCACTTTTTCTGGTAAATGCAGAGACTTTACTGAGGGCACTCTCAATAAAGACAGAGAGCTAAAGATACAGTATGAAAGCTGTCAATATTCTGTACTATGTTTCTGGTTGTGGGTTTGTACATGAGACTGCAAGCTGGATGTCAATTTGTATGCTAGCTAACAAGCTTGGATTTTTAATGCTAGCTAGAGAGCTGTATTTAAGTTTGTATGCTACAGTAGCTAGTGAGCAGGATATGCTAACTTGTTAGCTAGTGGCAGGATGCTAGCTTGATTGTGCTAGCTTACAAACTAGATGTGAATTTGTATGCTAGCTAAAAAGCTAGATGTAACTTTCTTTGCTAACTAGAGAGCTGGCTGTGTGTTTAGGTATATGCTAGCTAGCTAGCTAGCAAGCAAGCAAAGCCTATGATATTGTAGCTATTGGAAGCATAAGGAATCTTATTCAGTAAAGTTAAACATTTTTCGGCATATGATTTTAATCCGTTCCGGAAGCGAAATTTCGTATTGCAAAACGCGTTTTCTCATAGGGAAAATGTAAATGCAGATCGTATTTGTTCCAACCACCCCAAAAAATAAATCATGGTTTTGCAAATAAATAAAAAAAACAGAAAAGGAATGTAAATGAAGTAAAATATGAAATAGACATTAACCCTTAACATTGGCTGCTTTAAAAATGAAACTGAAAGCGGCTCCCTTTTCTTCTTGTTACTGTCCTTGCTAACATTTGTGGGACTCATGGTGCTATGTTTTCACTAAATCTTGTACAAAATGCAAAAAAAAAAAAAAATCTGTCATCTTAATTAACTTTGCTTTCCACTGACACAAATAAGTTTTGAACGGCTCGCGGACGCATGAGCAAATCTGGCGTTCACTGTAGCTCAGTTCGGTCACTCGTAGGCTGGAAATTAAGTCAAGATTTCAGTTAATAAGCGAAAATTCATGTGGTGGGACATTCTTATGCCAAGGTACCACTGTACCTTTACCAGGGTATATAGTATCACAACAGTATCATGGTACTTATTTGCTGATATAGTACATCTACCACAATATGGTACAGTTCTACATACTTTGGTACAATGTGACGTGGTTCTACTATGTACCATATGGTATTATGGACCATGTACCAGGATGCTGTCAAAAATATGCTGTGCAAGTTTATGTACCATAATAGTAATATTTATATATTATGGACCATTAATTAAGTACATTAATATTACATACAACAATATGATACTAATATGATACTGTTCTATAACATACCAGTAGTATGTACTATGAATGGTACCATATGAGATATTTGCTGAACTTTGGTACCCAATGTGGTACCCAATATGTATCATGGTATTCACCAAAGTATTATGGTACACACCATAGTACTACCTCTTTACCCATTGAAATGCCATAGTACCTGCTCTAGTACTACAAAGTTCTGTATTGTCTACCATTGTAATACAACTGTATATTATGGTACAGTATGTACTCTAGTTTACCATACTAAACCATATAAAAAAAAAAATGATGGCAAACTCTTCAAAATTAGCATGCAAGAGAAAATAACAGCAATCACGTGGTACTGTAAATGTTTATAAACCAAAGACAGAATATTTTTGGCTATAGTATTGTCCATTCTTCATTTTGGTCATATTTTCTCTGGGGATTTTTTTGAAGAACACTAGCAAAGCATCATAACAATAACATTAACTTGTCTTATGTATGTGTCCTATGCATATTTAATATACACTACATGTTGTTTACTGTATCATTATAATGTATTTTGCCCATGCCTGTGTGAAAGAAGATATTATTGAACGGCCACATTGACAGGTAGCGTATATTTGGCCGCATATCTGTACTGCATAATTGAAAGAGATATTGAGACTCAGTGTTTGCTGAAGTCATGATATTTCAGCACATGCATGCTTGCTTATCTAAATGGCTGCTGATAGAGCTGAGAGAGAAAAGTAAGATCCCAGCAGTATTGCTGTAATTTATTTTTCTGCTTGCCTTTCATGGCACAGCTTCAGATCTTTGCTGTGGACGGTATCATGCTGAGAACCCGAGGTCCATTGACCTTCATGCTTGTGTGTTTCTGTGTGTGTGTGTGTGTGTGTGTGTGTGAGTATGAGGCCGGTGGGTTTCTTTTTACGTGTGCGGGGGTGTATTGTTTAAAAAGGTGTCGGGCTGAATACAATAGTGGTGCTGAAATTAGGGAGGTCACATTTCTTGACGCGAATAAAAGTAGATGACGAAGAAGAAGGAGAAGTAGTTCAGATGGCATCTTTCTGTAAGGCCCAGCTGCATGGATACGTTATCAGAGACACAGCGCACAGTGTGGCCTAACATAATGGTCCCAGTGATCCCAGTCTCTCTCTCTCTCTCTCTCTCTCTTTCTTTTTCTCTGTCATTTCAGTGAGACAGCTGTTCTTCCTACTCCCATGGGCAACAGGCCGCATGTCCGCAGGGGCCTTGCGCACATGCACAGACACACTGCAGTTGCACAGGAACTTGCACACGCATGCACACCAACAGAAAGGAAGCACGCAGCCACATTCAGACACAAGAGGAAGTCAGAGAAACTCATCGAGACACACACACACGCTGCCCTTGAACTGTATTATTTTTAACTTGAAATCAGTTCTCACCCAATTTAACGAGATAACATGCTTTTAACTGACAAGCTGAGCTAATAGCCAATGCTGTGTGACCGCATAGGGCCGCCAGACTGACACGACTTCAGCATCATCATTCGCTTCTCTGCCTAGTGATACACTCTTAAAGAGAAAGCGTAGCCTTGGTACTGAGATCACAGGAATGACAACGAGGCACGGTTCCACAGACAACGCAAAAAAGCAAAGGTGCAAAGGTAACGTGTAAGCACATGCACAAGTGTATGCAAAGGCATACTGATACGCTTATAAAAATCTATCTTCCTGTTCCGAACACAAAACATGAGCGTTATTTCATTTGTCTGATTGTTGGTTTGTTCACTGACTGCCTGACTGAATGACCAGATGATTGACTGCATTGATGGTGATGAGCATCACGCTCAAGCAGTATAAAATTGCTTTAACTGTTCTTTTTATAAGCTATTTGAAGTTTTAAGTCTAATTTAGTGCTTGTGTAAATTGAGTAGGTTTAATCTAAAGTTCAAAAACATGTATACACAATGTCCACTTGAACTCAAGCATCAATTTGAATAAAACTAAGAAAAGCACTGTTTGTGTGAAACAAAAGCATTTTAACACGCTGTAACCGGTTTGGATTCTGTGGGTGGAAAGTTCAGGAGTAAAAAGGTTTAACAGCTTCTAAAAACAAATGGTGGTGTGTATATATATTTTTTTCCCTGGAAAAAGTGTATAATGCATAGTCAAAAGCGGTCCTAGTTTGCAGTTGGTTATAGTGTGTTCACAGTAGTGTAGTGGTTAACACTGTGGTCATGCACATCGGTGGAGTTTGAATGTTCTCCCCATGCTTGGTGGGTTTCCTCAAAGTACTTTGTTCTCTAAAGACATGTAGATTATGTCTAATTGGTGTTGCCTATGAGGGATCTGTATGGAAGAATAAATAGATGCATTGGTAAATAACCTTAATAGTATGCTGGATTCCACCACAATTTATCAATAAAGAGAAAAGAAACCCATAAAAACCCAGTTAACTAATCAGCCTACAAAAGGAAACACATAGCTAATGTGCGATAGTATACAATTAATACAATCCCTCATGCTTCCTACTAAGCTAGACTATACTTTTATAGTTGGGAAAACTTGTTATTGTCCATGTTTTACTCCACATATCTTGCTGTAACTACATTTCACATCGTGGTCGAAACTACTGTATAATTTGTTGGTTTGACATGACGATCTTGTCATACATGCAATGCAGCTTGGTGTAGCAATTATAAATAAAATACATACGCTTTATTAAAATACACTCACTCACTCACTCATTGTCTATACCGCTTTATCCTGTATTTGGGGTCAAGGGGGTACACCCTGGACAGGGTGCCAATTCATTGCAGGGCACACACACATAGACTCACTCACACTCACACACTGCGGGCAATTTGGGAACGCCAATTAGCCCAATCTGTATGTCTTTGGACTGTGGGAGGAAACCGGAGTACCCGGAGAAAACCCACCAAGCACGGGGAGAACATGAAAACTTCATTAAAATACATGTTTCACAAATTCTCTTTGTATTCTTAAATCCTCTTACATACTTAATAAGACTGTAAAACATTGTTCGATTTTGGTCGATTTTTTGTTTATTGAAAGTCCTTATTGAAATGGCTATTTTGGCTTTAATTGTAATCTTATGTTATGGTCATCTTCTTAGATAGACGTGGTTGACACAAGCAGTGAAACTTCTACCGTTGAAAAAACTTACTTATGAGTTGCAGGGTTGAGCTTGAACTTTCTGGCTGGTGAAGACACCTACAAAAAAAATGCAAGCATACAGTACATGCTGAACTTCGTCCTATAGACTTCCTGTTAGAAATCACTGATGGGACTGTGGGACTTGTATGGGTGCTATACTGTACATATAACATATGTCCTTTGATACTATACGAACAATAACATATTACAGTAAGAGATTTTATATGACTTTTGCTTGAACTCTTGTCAGAGTAGATTTTATCATAATCCTGTCCAATCATAATGAAGAAACAAAAAAATGCCACTTCTGTACTTTTGCAACCTTTGCACCAGATAAGACTAAGCAGTAGGTTGCTTCAACTTCCTGACCTGAGGTCGGTTTTATCCATCGTGTATGCTTTTACCTGTTCGTGTTTCCATGTACAGGAAAACATAACATTTACGGTAAATCGAAACTAAGTGTACACTGATTGAGTTGCACCATATTAAAAGTTAGTTCATGTAAACTGAACTGACATAGGACCATTTGTGCTGAAACAAAACCTTTACACTAGATCAGATAAATAAGCACTGTAATAATAATAATAATCATCATCATCATCATCGTCATCAGTCTGAATTTCAGTGCAGCATGAGGAGGATAAATCTCTGTTTTTCTGAGCTCACCAAACCTGCATCTGTTTCCCTGAATGGAGACTTGGCTAGTCTTCCCATGAATAATTGAGAAATGTCTAAACCATGCCATGCTTATTAATTATTAAACCACACCAGATGTATGTCCAGTTCTTTTACTGAAGGACAGATTCTGGGTCAGCAAAATTATTGGGGTGTATTTTTATGTGTCTGTCATCAGCAGATGTTAAAAACAGCATAGCCCAAAGGTGGGATTGACCTCGCTCTGCTGTGGGAGCCGGGCCAAATGGCTGGGTTACTGCCATGCGACACGGAAAGCTGCTTTCTCCTTGGTCGTGTCCAATTATTGCTACAATGCGGCAGACGTTTTGTAAAGGTTAATGGCAAACCGAGCCTGAGAGTGTTCGTGAGACATGCCGAAGGTATTCCGATCTCAAACACTTTAAGACCAAGTTCTTCGGTGGTGGGGGGCAGAGAGAAAAATGCATGCGTGTGCATGTTCGTTCCTGACTCACCCTTGGAGAGCAACCAGAGACGTTAGAAAACAAATTACTGCCCTTATTGCTGCTGTGCTATCTCCAGTCAATTAGCTCTGAGATGAGTTCCGTAAGAGTGTTAAAAGTTCTCATTACGGGCTTTGATTGATAAGAATCTCTGCTCTGGATTCTGTGCTTTAGCATCCGTCTGTACAGCACTGACTGCTTTTAAGAGACGGGGAGGCAGAAAGCAGGATTTACAGTATGCTAAGCATATGTACAGTATGTGCTTTTAAAATGTCTCTACTCCCACTAGAGAGCGAACCAGTTACACATACTGTATGCTCGACATGACTCCAGGAATGGTTGTGAAACATTCTGAGTAATGCCAATGGTCAGGACAGGAGGGCAGATCCAGAGCAAAGTCACCTCTAACTGGACGTGGACCTCTTTTTTTTTTCCGCCCGGGCAGAGAAAGAGAAACAGAGGGCACGGGAGAGCAATAAGTCAGCCAGACGGCCGCCGCTTAGAGTACAAAATAAAAAAGAGGCATATCAAATGAATGACAAAGAGAGAGAACCAGCCAGAGCCAATTACTTAACAGTCTTTCAGCCCTGGATGTAATCCAAGAGAAAGAGAGAGTGAGAGAGACAGAACGAGAGAGAGAGAGAGCGAGACAGAGCAGGGCCGTGCAAGCATTAAAGGAAAAAAATGGTGAGAACACAGATGTATTCATCGTTTTGCATAAAGTCACTCAGTGTGATATTTGGCGTCAACTTCTTTCCTACTGCAGCATTTCAGCTCTGCTTAGCTAAAACCATAGGAAGAAAAAAAAAAGACTGCAGTACACCTTAAGATGCAAGGAGTAGTGGAAAGAAATAAAGCAATCAATACTGGGCCTTAGGATTGGCTGTTGGGAGCAGGAAGAACCACACGTTTTTAAACAATTACCCCAAATCAATGCCTCATTATCCAATATGGGGTCTTAGTGAAGGAACCCTTCCCCATGCTGTTCAATCAGCGCTTACAACGCACGCAGAAGATGGGATCTAATCATGTCCCGCATAACAGGGACGGCCGTTTCCGAAGAATCGTCTAAGGATATAGCGTCATGCTTCCTACTAGCATCATCGTGGCCTCTTTGATAAATTGGTAAATTGACCATCACGTGTTTGTACATGATCTTTTTTGGCTCTCAGCTGAACAATCAGCTAATATTTTTGGCTGCTGGCCCAAAAACATTCAGGTTCCTGCTCTGGTGCATTCTAAATACTCCACTTTACATAACCTCTCATGGGTGTGGATGAGTTATGCTTGGAGTTACCATTTCTAACACTGCATTTATCACATGCCAGGAATGGAAAATCGGAAAAAAAGAGATCATTAATATCACCAAATATGCTCCTTGACAGGAATGAAATCAGATGGAACGAATAAGAAGACTCATAATGACTTAATGAGCCTTAAAGATCTCAGTCATCTCATCTCTTAACTTTCACCAGATATTTGAGCAGTTACAAATCATGGTTGGATAAACTAAGATAATTATTCTCATGCTTATCTGCTGCTGATGGACAGTCAGCTTATGAGATTATGATGTATGACGAGCATGAGTATGGGCGCATGTTTTTTGATAATGCTTGATGAGATTGATACCAAAATTAGTAAACTTCTTAGTATAACTCATTATAGTTAACTCATTACCTTATCACAGTACATTATTGTTTTCGTTGTATTGAATTGCCTTGTTGTTATAGTCACTCTTGCTACTGATTGAGTTTTATGTTAAAGATGATTGATCAGGTTGTTTATATGGGTGTATACGGTGTATATGCTATAGCATTTCTGCATGACATTTTCACACAGCACTCAACTTTGATTGCTCGAATTCAGTGAGGAAAAACATCCAGATCACTGCCATGCCATGTTTGTTCAGTAATCCAGTACTGTACACTAGTTTTAGTAGTAGCAGTAGCAGCATTAGTATCACATGACCTTGTATGTTGGTATCAGAACATATTATTAGTACAAAAACAAGTACATGAGCATGATATTGCGAGTATACAGATGCTAATGCATTCTCTATTATGATTCGAACTATCACCTGAGCCATGTTATTTGAATCATTCTACACCTCTGAATCCTTCCTGTAAGGGAACATAGGCTTATCTCCAGACTCTATTTTTATAAGCTGAGGAATCCTTGCAGAAATATGATACCTAATTAAAAGATCATCTTAGAGTCAACTTCATTTTCCATTGTAAAAGGATAATGCAGCACTAAAGGGGTGATAATACACTGCAGTTTCATAACTGGTGTGCTGGGATATATATATATATATACAAACCGGATTCCAAAAAAGTTGGGACACTTAACAAATTGTGAATAAAAACTGAATGCAA
>JAQQZT010000017.1:6452184-6491925 GCA_030068275.1 Clarias platycephalus
ACTGTTCTTGCAAGAACTATTACAGAAAGGCTGACCTCTGTGTCTTAAAATAACAACTAACTGTTGTTTTTCTTGTTTTTACGTAATTACCTAATTCCATATGTTTTATTTTATAGTTTTGAAATCCCCAGTATTGTTGTAGAATGTAGAAAATAAATCACTAAACAAAAACTAAGAAATTTGCAAGTGACCCCAAACTTTTGAACGGTAGTGTATATATATATACCTCAGCATACAAATTTAATCCGTCCTGGTTCTTAAGGTGAAATTTCGTATTGTGAATCCCATTTTCCCAGAAATAATGTAAGTGCAGATAATTTGTTCCAGCCACTCAAAACCCCAAAATATTCCCAATATTACAAGTTCTAACACTATAATTATATTTTTGCATATAAAAACAATCAAAACATGAACATGAAATAAATAGACATTAAACCTCACTCAACCTTAATCTATGGTTCATCTTGCTGCTTTAAAATGAAACTAAAACTGGCTCCCTTTTCTTCTTGCTACCGACCTTGACACAAATGTAAAAAGTTTTGAACGGCTCCTGGATGTACGTGCAACTTAGCCGCTGTTTGATTCAGTTCGGTTTGTTCACTTATATGCTGAAAATGCCTCGTATGCCGAGGCAAATTTTATGCAAAATTTCAGTTCTTAAGGTGAATTTCAGTTCTTAAGGTGAAAATTCACAAGCAGTATGTGTTTGTATGGCAAAGGTAGCAATTGTGTGTGTGTGTGTGTGTGTGTAATGACTGGTCATGCTATAAATCAGACTTCACTTCTGGCGTTTAACTTTTATTACATTATAACTGTAATTAGACGCACCTCTCCACTTGGTGCAATTATTATTAATGATACTCAGCATGTGAGAGTAGTTTCATACCAAATTCCACAAATGAAATAAAAATTCCTTAGTCTAATAAAATTCACAATGACAGGATCAAGGTCAGATTGTACAAAGCCTGTGCACCTTTACCCACAGTTTTTTTGTGATTCAATAATCATTGTCAATATTCTCAGCCATTGCAAAACTGCACTCGCACAGGCACAGACTAATAACTGTTTGTAAAAATTAGCATACAACTGTTGAGTAATGCAAATAAAAAAAAAGATTAAGGAAAGCGCATGTGATTAGAGAACTCCCACATTTGTTCTTCAAAAGAGGTGTGGGTTACACTGCCATGAGCCTTCCTTTGGTTTGTAAACGAGGACACGATGACATACTTTTCATCGCACGTGTGACATCACGTCCTGGATAGGAAGCTGCTCCTACCGGATGGAGGGGGATGTAAAGTACGAGGAAAAAAAAAAAAATGGTCCAAGAGATGAATCTTCTCTAACCATAGCAACCTGCCACTGCGCCCTCTGACCCCGTTTTTCCACTCCGGCCTTGTCCGTGGTTGCATGCCTGAACCAAACAGGAAGGATGACTGAAATCCTCCCTCGGATTCATTACGGCCAAACTTCATACCGCTGCAATCAGCGTTGGCAGGATTTGGTCCATGACAGAGCGTACTGTAGGTCAGGATAAACTGTCTAAAGGAAGGGAAGAGGAAAGAGAAACCCCTACATGTGACGTCATAGGCAGTGAGTTTGGGCCAAGTTGTACGTTACAGATTGCAGTTCGGCAAAGTTCACTTGTTTTAGTAAAAGTAGATCTGCACCAGTCTGGATGATGAAAGCTAGAAAGTGATGAATTTCATGTTTTATTCAATTTCTAAAGCAATTTTTTTTGCCAGATTATTTATCATAGAAATTGGCAGGCAAGATGAGTCCTGTAGAAAAATACAAAATTCTTAACAACACACAGTCCCCAGGACTCGGCATAACAACCAATTCCCTAAACAGCAGCCCTGCAAATTATAAATATAATTATGCTTGTGCTGTAAATCTTCATTGTCATTTCTGGCATTTAACTTTTATTACATTATCACTTTAACTAGACACAAAAATGATTAGCGTTTACAATCTAAAGTGAGCAAACAAGCATAATATTTATTCATTATCAACTCTCGCATTGTCCTCTACATGCAAATGTATGCATAGGCTCCTCTTGCCCCTTAGGAAAAGACATCAAGGACAGTCAGCCAGGACTTTGTGGGAGCTTTTGCGTAGGAAGTACAGTCCAAAGAGTTCATTAATAACCTTCCCAATCTTCTGTGAGTCCAGTTTAAGCCTCTGCCTGCTGTCCAGTGTAATCTGTCTTCCCTTAATCTCCTGGCAGAGTCGAGAGAAACGTTGCAGTTCGGATGGCTTTTTGTCTACTCGCGGTCTAGCGCAACAGGAAGAGTTTGCACAACCTTATGTGGAATTGTCGATCAGTCAAAAACAGCAAACGGCCGTATCGTGCACGAAACGAGACATGCTGTTGGAATCAAAATTAATCAAAACAGAGATTATTAGTTTAAGATGGCCAGAATTATTGTTTATTACTATTGTTTTAGCAAATTTCTTATTTATAAAAGAACTACACATTTTATATATATATATATATATATATGGTTTAACATCTATTGTATGAAACAAGATAGTTCCTGTTAACGCTTATAGCAGATATAAACAAATGACGAGTCTGTTTGAAAGTCAGTAAGATGAAAAAAGGTAGCTTGTCATGTACTGACACACCTCTGTCGGAAAACTCGAAACGAAGAGCAATACATCTGACAGTTATGACTGTTATGTGCTGACGCTGGAGAATCCTTCCAAAAATGATAAATTAATATTTCCTAATTAAAAAAAAATAAAAAATAAAAAAAAACATATCAAGAAAAACAGTAAACACACACCTGTTTGAGCCAAAACAAGTTCCTGTGTATGTTCTATAGATACATAATCCCTGTGTATGTTGATTCTAATTATATTATTTATTAATTATTAATTATCCTATAAGTGCAATCCTGTGGTTTGTTTTGCAGCTGAGCCATGCAGTTCTAGAAAATCAATAAAAAATAATAATAAATCACAGTTGAGATTTTAGCAATGCTGTGATGTGTGTTTAAAAAAGTTGACTATAAATGATATATTGTATATACGGGCGAAAGTATTGTGTAAAACTATTAAGCCACTCCACATTTCTTTATATTCTGCGTGCAAAATTCCAAATCCCAAATTCTTGTATTTTCAATCTAGTCTTGAGAATAAGCCCTGATTGACTCAGATTGTCTGGCTCTGATATATTAACCGGTGAGTGTTTACGAAGTTGAGATGAATTGCGAGGATTACAATTGCAAATCTGTCACTTGAATGCAGTCATTTGTCTCATTTAATGCAGTGCTCAGGAAACGCAGCGTTGCCAACCGGCTGCCTGTTTTACACCGCGACAAAGCCGCTGAAGTCAAGCCGTAGCAAATCTTTTGCCTCTGTGTCACAGAGTTGAGGCAACAGTTGAGTTTATGCTTCGGCTTCCTGAGGCCTATGTGAGCGCGTCTAGAGCGATTGTTCAAACGGAGACGCCTGACCTTTTGAGCTGACGGACAAATTAAGATTGGAGATCCTTGAGATGCAGTGAATACAATACAATGAGGGAGTTCAAAATACACTACTTGTTCTCTTCATTTAAATTGTGTAAGTTATTTATGCTTGTGCTGGCTTGGACTGGAGGAGGAAGGTCAGGGAAGACGTTTCTTGAAAAACCTATTGTACTTGCAAAGCTGTAAACCTTTAAAATACATAGGAGAGCAGCTATAAAAAGACTCGCTCTAGGATACACGAGTTTATTTCATGATGGATGGAGGGATACAGACCGAATCATTTTGACACCGAAAAAACACTGTCATTTCTGAGCCAGTTCTGCACCAATATGGAAAGCTATTCTGTAATCCTGCATGCTTGTTATTTTTTTTTGCATTGCCCTAGCTCACTGTGTTACAAATTTAAAGTACTAAAAGTACTAAATGTGAACATTTTTTGGGGGAGTTTGTTCATCTTTATAAACAGAAAGCTGCACCGATGCAATGCATATCCTGTGTGAAAATCAGTGCATTTTGGTTGCGTGTGCAAAATGCTAAGAATGTGTGATTCGTCTGAAATTGTCTGAAATTAACTGCTGCAAGTATGGTCAATGTCTCAATTGAAAATAATAAGCTGTTTTGTCTTAATGCATGAATGGAAATTGAAAAAAAACAACGAGTGTGTTTTTTGGACTAGGTTTTTCCATTGAGAACATGGTGCAGGAGTTAGGACTACTGTAAGAGGAGCACAATGATGACCTCAGATGACAGTGTCTGCTATGATGACGTGCATTCACACCTCTGTCAGTGGGCATGTTTGGGCTGGATGACTGTGGGAAATAGTCATGACAATCCAGTCAAGCCAATGTTGGCCAAAAAAAGAGAAGGATTTCCAATAGATGCTGTTCGCAAGAACAAGGGTGGTTTCCAAGGCACAAATGAAAGTGTTAACAACCACGTCATCAAATGGTTTAACCTGAAATTAGATGAGGGAAGTTCAATTAAGCGTTTAGCGTCAGCGAGATCATGAGGGACACTGTTCAAGCTCATGAACAGCTGGCTACTGTATGATGAATAGAAGGATAGTTTAGTCCTATTATGCTTTGTAAAATTGTACTTTTAAATGGATTTTATGTGTATTTAAATAACTCACTCTCACTCACTCATCTTTTATACCGCTTTATACTGTATTCAGGGTCACCGGGACCTGGAGCCTATCCCAGGAGCTTTAGGGCACGAGGCAGGGTACACCCTGGACAGGGTGCCAATCCATCGCAGGGCACACACACACACACACACTACAGGCAATTTGGGAATGCCAATTAGCCTAACCTGCATATCTTTGGACTGTGGGAGGAAACCGGAGTACCCGGAGGAAACTCACCAAGCACGGGGAGAACATACAAACTCCATGCACACAGAGACAGGAACTGAGCCTGGCCAGGAATCGAACCCGGACCCTGGAGGTGCAAGGCGACAGTGCTAACCACTACACCACCGTGCCACCAATTTAAATCATAATATTTGACAATTTTGACAATTTCATTAGCCTTCTCAGTCTTGTCCTTGCTACACTTGGACCTGCAACAGATTCAGGGTCAGGTTTAACAATAAACTTGGATTTGTAAAACTTGGACAGCTCTAATTCTGTTTTGGCAGAGATATGTAAAAAACAGTTCCTGAATTGGGCGTCTGCTATGCTGGATGATTGTGTGAGTCATAAACAACAATACTGTATATTGTTTCAGTGCTGATTCATTGTATACAGGAAGGCTATGCGATTGGAAACGTTTCATTATTGTGTACATTGGCGCTGATCACCACTTACAATCAGTATGTACTTCAGTGTCTCACTTTCATCAGAGACTATAAATCAAATGATAGTGGACTGACTGGTAAAGGGTCTTTACTGTAAGTACGGCTGCAGCATCATGCCATTATGTGACTCAGCATGGCTAATTATACACTCACTGGCCACTTCACTGGGAATGTCTTTTCTAATGCTGGCTTGGACCCCCTTGCCTCAATTCTTCATGACATACAGTAGATGCCTAGAAACATTAAAGATTTTGGTTCAAATTGACCTGATACCATCAAGCATATGCTGCACATTCATAATGCTAATCTTACTTCTACTAGATCCCATGGGTGCTCCATAAGATTGAGATCTGGTGACCATTTGAGTACAGTGAACCCATTGTCATGCTCAAGAAACCATTTTAACTTTGTGATATGGCGTGTTACTGTATCCTGTAATCATAAAGCGATGGACATGGCCAGCAACAATAATCAAGTAGGCTGTGGCAGTTAAACGATGCTCAGTTGGTACTATGGGGCCCAAAGTGTACCAAGAAAATCTCCTCCACACCATTACTCCATAACCACCAGCCAGAACTGTTGGTCCAAGAAAGTACAGTATGGATCCATGCTTTCATGTTGTTTACAACAAATTCTGACTCGACTACCAGAATGTTGCAGCAGAAATAGAAACTCATCAGACCAGGCAATGTTTTTCCAATCTTCTATTGTTCAACTTTGGTGAGCCCATGCAAATTATAGCCTCGGTTTCCTGTTCTTAGCTGACAGGAGTGGCACCCGGTGTGGTCATCTGCTGCTGTACTGTAGGTTCGACTTCAAAGATGCTCTTCAGCATACCTCAGGTGTAATGAGCCGTTATTTGAGTTACTGCTCCCATTCACCTCTGACCTCTGGCATCAACAAGGCATTGTTTTTTTTGCCCAGAGAGCTGCCATTCACTGGATATTTTCTTTTCTTCACAACTTTTTGCACATGAAAATCCCAGTACAGTAGATCAGCAATTTCGGGAAATACTCAGACCAGCCTGTCTGTCACCAACAACCATCCCACATTAAGAGTCACTTAAATAACCTTTCTTCCCCATTCTGATGCTCGTTTTGGACTTCAGCCGATAGTCTTGATATGTCTACATGCCTAAATGCATTGAGTTGCTGATGTATGATTGGCTGATTAGATGTGAAGATAACAAACTAGCTAGTGAGAGTATATACTAATTATACACAAGTAATATGAACCTCATTGTACTCTGAGACCCCTGTTCTACATTCTGTATAGGACGGTACACCATTCTTCTCAAATAAGATGTGGTTCAGACCGCATATTCGAATGTAGTTACGGTAGGTGCTTATTGCGTGTAATGGCTTACATTCGTAGTATTTAGATCTTAGACAACATATCAAAGTTCAGATTTTCCATCAGGAAAGAATGGTGGAAACCTATAGAAATATTGTTAGATGTAATTGTAGTCAAACTGAGGCCTTTTGAAGGTAACTTATACACACATTTAGGGTAAACGTTGATATTCTGAGTGGTTTGGTAACATTTCCAGTTTCATTCCGCTTATACATCAGGTAAATTAAAGGCTTAACAGCTTAGTGTCACCTAGCTAAACCTCAGCTATTATAACCATAGCTTCCACACTTGGTATGTGTGTGTGTTTTTTTCCCAGTTGCTTAGCAACAGTGGTCTCAAGACTATTTTATAGTTTCTGCTGGCTGCTTTGCTGGAACTGCTTTTTGTAGCATTTTGTAGTCAGAAAGATAGATGACATACAATATGAATGATCTTTTAATAGTATTACGTTAGTTTAAATGTTTAACTCCCTTAAGAGGAGTTGGCATGGCCTTCCTCTCACTCTTATGCTTTCCCAACTTGAAGTTGGGAAAAAAAGTATGTTCTCTTTTTGAAAAGTTAACCGCCACAGTATTACATAATTAGAAACTGAAAAAATAATGTGCCGCTACTCTAAGGCCCTCCTGTGAATTCTCAGGGCCATACAAATACGTTTCTAATTGCAAGCCATCAAATTAACTTTAAATTGATGTAGGCTTGTAGGCTTGCAGGCTTGCAATAAGCAGTACCATCGTTTATTTCTGCCAAAAATTACTGCTTGGGATGTTTTTTTTTTTTTTTTGCTGAGACTTTATTGTGTTTTATAGAGGATGCCTGGTGGGTACACTAATGGGTAGGCTATTTTAAAAAACGGACTGAGACGCTCCAAGAAAAACTAATTTGATCACGCAATATAAGATCACATTATGAGAAGCAATATAAGACGGTAGAGCCAGGAATCAATATGAAGTGCGTCACGCTGGGGGACGCAAAACAGAAAGGGTCGCATGTGGTGTGGTTACAGGGCCCCTTTGTGGGATGGTAGAGCTCATCTATGCCTATGTGTGTGGGCACATACACATACTGACATGGACACATGCTCACAAACACATAACACATAAGCAGTTGTGGCGACACTAACTTTTTGCAAAAAGTAGTTCATCTGTTGCTCTGTGCAATGTTATAACCACTTCAGAACCTAAAGTTCAAATCATTGATTGTGAGGATATTTTTATTATTATTATTATTTTTTTTATTATTATTTTTAATCCTGGGCCAAGAACCATGTCTTTTCTCCTACATGATTACTCACTGGGTACAAATTCAGAATCTGTGACTTTACACTAATTTGAATATATTTAATGAATTCATAGATACTAAAAAGCGTTGTTTATGATTTTAAATAAGGGTGGTCAAAAATATGGAAATAAATAAATGGCCAAAATACAGCTAGTACTCATCTGGCATTTCAAAGATGGGTTGAAACTGGCCTTGTGAAAAGCTTTGATCCATACCCATATATTACTGAGCTACAGTCTCATCAAGGTTGTGGGTGTGGGTGTGTTCTGGCATCCAGCATTAGATGACAGCAGTATGTGGGCCAGAAAAAAGTGGTAAGTGTGGGCAAGCATGATTTGTTATCAGTGTATGTCGAGTATAACAAGCATAGCAACAATGATCAAGGATAACACGGATTGTAAATATTGGCTAAACACATACCGGCCACTTTATTAGATATCTTCTTAATTACCTTGTAGGTACATGCTCCTTGCACTACTACACATACTGTACTGTATTTCCATGTCTCTATGATGTTATAGCATTGCTTCCTCGCAGCTCCAGTCTCCGGCCTTAATCCTGAGCCCACTCAGAAATAAAGTTACCAAACAAAACATTGCTTTGTCTCTAAGACGGTGCTAATAGCCTCATGAGACCTCTTTGTCTTTAATATGGACAACACATTTTCTCTCAGCTTGTATGTTTATACTTGTAAGATCCTCATCGAAGGACCGTTGGGTATTACTCTTTTGCAAAACTTCCTGTTTGAAGAAACTGAGCAAGTTCAATAGTTATCAGGTCAGCAGTATCAGGAAATTACAAGGTATACAACATTAGAGTTTGGATCTGAGGAGTTATACTTTCAGTATACTGTATATACTGTATGGTGTCCCTTTAATTAAAGTTTTTTTTTTTTAAAGTATGGGTTTGTGCAAGTTTGCTTGTTTTCTACTTTTTCATGGTTGGTTTCCTCCAGGTACTTCAATTTCCTCACACAGTCCAAGTCCATGCGTTGTAGGCTGACTGTGGTTTGCAAATTCCCTTTAGTGTATGATGATTGGGTGTGTTCATGGAGTTGCACAGGCTAAGCGATGTAGATGAGTGGATGAATGAATGAATTGATGAATGAATGAAGTATAAAATACAGTGCAAAGTGATAGCGTGATTGAGAGACATAGAGTGAGTGTGTGAGAGGCAAAGTACATCATGTATTTGAGTTCTCCAGGTTCCTTCCATTTGTCATGTGATGGACTTCCATCCAGGCTGTATCTTCACCAGGACCCTGACCAGGATAAGGCGTGCGCCTTTAAGATGAATGAATGAATGTAAGGTTAGCAGTGTTGCCTTGCCTCTCCAGGGTTTGGGGTTCAAACCTCAGCTACGGCCTGAGCTGGTAGATTGTGCATGCATTTCCTGTGCATGGTGGGTTTCCACTGAGTACTCCGGTTTCCTCCCACAGTCCATGCGGTGTAGGCTGATTCTCACTCACTCTCTTTACCGCTTTATTCCTGAGGCCTGAAGCCTATCCCAGGGGACGAGGCAGGGTATACCTGGACAAGGTACCAATCCATCACACTGCACACACAAACACTCACGCTCATTCATGCACTATGGGCCATTTTGGGAACACTGTTTAGCCTAATCTGTATGTCTTTGGACTGTGGACGGAAACCGGAGTACCTGGAGAAAACCCACGAAGCACGGGAATCGGATCCGGCGACAGTGCTGAACACTAAGTGTAGGCAGATTGGGATTCACAAACTGCCCTCAGTGTATTATGATTGGCTGTGTGAGTGGGCACTTGTGCCCTGTGATGGGTTGGCACTCCATTCAGGGAAGTTCCCTGCACGGGATAAGCGATGTAGATGGGTGGATGAATAAATGAATAAAAGAGTGAACTAAAGTACCAAGTGATTGAGAGACATAGAGTGAGTGTGTGTTTGCGTACATGTGTGCGTAGATGTGTGTATGTGACATAAAGAGAGACAAGGAAGTGTCACATCCTTTCACATCCGCTGCTCTCTTTCTCTCTCTCTCTCTCTCTCTCTTTTTTTCTAAGCCAGCATTGCTGCACCTGTTTGCGCGCGAGATTTTTTTTTTCTCAACCCCGACGAGAACAAACTTCACAGACGTGTGGCTTTTTCTTCCCCCCACTTCACACGTAAATACTGACGTACCTCGCGTCAGATTCATCCTAATCACCATGAACACATGAAGTGAAAGAAACGACGGAAGAGTGAGTGTGAGAGAGAGAGAGAGAGAGAGTTGCTCAGACGCGGCTGTACTGAGCTCGAGCCGTTTCTCTCCGCGTCGCTGCGTAATTCAATACAAACCTGGTTCGATTTTCTGACACCGAACACCTGCGGAATGTTTTCCCGCTTTTTTTTTGTTGTTGTTGGTTTCTTCGTTCGGATTTGTTTGATGTGTATCTTCGCCTCTGCTGGCTGTAGCGTCGTTACTAAGGATGTGATTGACGAACGGTTACTTTGCCGCGCTCTGCATAACGGTAAGTACCGTTAACTCCGCGTCGCCATTTCCGGCAAACGCGCGACATTTATTCATTCCCGAACAGCGGAAGTCTGACGCGTTTTTATTTATCATGCAGTAAGGCTGTCAGTAAGTATTTAACTGTAAACTTTAATTTACCTTGATGTTGTGGTGAAGGCGGAAATGTCACCTTGTTTATCTTTGTCGGATCTTTATGGCGTGCTTGTCAATTCGCGTGATCAAAACAACCCCAGGGGCGCACACACCTTTTCTTCTTTTTTTTTTGCAGCCAGACACCTATTACTAACTATAAATATTATTTTGTTAGCCATTATTTTGTTTATTCAAACATGTAAACTAATATTCTGCACAGTTATTGAAGTGCATTTTACACTTAAACCTTCCACCCCCAGTTCCAGGATGCATTTATTTATTTATTTATTTATTTATTTATTATTATTGTTATTAATTATTTTACCTATTCGTCCAGGTCCTATTTCAATTGATTTGTTTTGTGCAGCAAGTGATAGTAGTTTGCCATCTGTACTGTTTCACATCTTGCCCCGTGTTATGCACGGAAATGCCCCTCCTCCCCCTTCCATGGACTGGCACCACATAATCGCTATCAAAAGATTTTCATTCATTCATCTTCTATACCGCTTCATCCTGTATACAGAGTCTCAGGGGCCTGGAGCTTATCCCAGGAGACTTTGGGCGCACCATGCAGGTTACACCCTTGATGGGGTGCCAGTCCATCAGAAGGCATACACTCACACATGCGCGCACGATCGTTTACAGGCGATTTGGGAATACCACTTAGCCAAACTTGCATGTCTTTGGACTGTGGGAGGAAACCGGAGGACCCGGAAGAAACCCACCAACCACGGGGAGAACATGCACAATTCATGCACACAGATCTGAGGCAGGGATCGAACCCGATCCTGGAGGTTCAAGGCGACAGTGCTAACCACTAAGCCACTGTCCTGCCCGTAAATTGTTTTTTTTTCCCCATGATCAAATATCGCATTCCTATTAGAATGAACAGCCTCTGTGAATGTTAGTGCATAATGCCCGTGTACTGTTGGCATACAGTATAAAGTGCACTTTTTGATGCATTTCTTTTGATCTGATCTTTCTAAAATAAAATAATGACTAAATAATAATGTATTTTTAAACAGTAGGTGTTTATGCTCTAGTTTTCATATACACCATGTATGTTTTTATATTGTTTAGTTTATAATAATTTTTTTTCTGTCATTTTTTGAAATCTCTTCATAGTTCAAGTATACAGATGGTGAAATGTTGATTCACATATTTATTTACAATGTGTATTTTGTTTAAACTATTTTTTTAAACAATCACAAACCAATGCAAAATAAACATGCCCAAACAGAGATATTATATTTTAAGAAATTAATAATGGCTGTCACATGACTTTATGACTGTCACATGACTAGGGCTTATTATTAGAGTAATGTAATATTTAATCAAAATAAAGGTATAAATTTATGTTCTAATGTAATATTTGATAGCAATTATGTGGGGGCCAGGCAATCCTTGGCATGGGGGGGGGTGCATAATGCCTGTGTTCTGTCAATCCACGTTACATGCAATAAGCTTGGAAATTGTTCCATTCGTTTTGTCGATTATGTACAGGGAGCTTTATTTGATGTGGGATATTTATTTTTTAGAATTTGCTACATACAATAAATTCTCCAATAAATACTGTATATATGTTATAATAAGGTTTCAAAACATGCTCCACTTACTTTTATTGTACATTCACTCCTTTAGCATTTACTGTTTCCCGATAGGGTAGTGACAAACTATTAATTTGTGTGATATATCATCTTGCTACATGCTTAAAAAAATCATGGCGGTGCTTTTAGGTCAACTTTTTAATGAGGTCAGGTTTCATTTGGGGTCCTCTATAGTCAAATATAGGCAGCCATACACAAACCCACAGAGAGCTGTTGCAGAGCTATGAGGTTATTATTGTAGCACCTATGGCATACTACTTGTATGATTAGCTGTGACAGACCAGAGCAACAGTGTTCCTACCGTCGTGTTACAAGACGGAAAAGCACCAGGATTGTCATTTTTCCTGGTTATCGTAGGTCTCTCCATAGGGATCCGTAGACACTTGCAAAGCTTCATAGAGCTTGAACTAGAGTCATTGAGTCCCATTCACCATGCTTTATATCTACACAGTAGGTTCAAGCTCTATGCGAAGCTTCATAGAGCTTGAACTTACTGTGCCGGAGTCCCATTAACCATGCTTTATAGCTAATCATGTGAACACGCTGGAAATAGGGCTGCATGGTCTGATTAAAAAAAATAAAATCACATTGCGATTATATTGAACTTGTATTGCAACTTATGCAAGCCATGATTTTGTAACTGTAAAACTACAAACTGGCTTAAAAGCAGAAACACAGCCTAATTAAAACACATGACATCATGAACAAATAAACACGCGTTCACATCTAGGGCTGTTTTGGCTAAACCTACCCATATTTTTTTTTTGGACATCGGAAGGAAACTGGAAAACCCAGAGGAAACCCACATGGAGAACATGAGAAGCTCGAACAGACAGTGTGGAAGACTGAAAGGGGAGTCTCGATGTGTGAAGCGACTCTGATTTCCACCAGTGTAGCAATTTCTTTAATTACAGACTCCATTTCGTGAACGCGCTATGTATGCGATACAAACCTATTCCGCGCGCTCGCTGGTGTACACAGAACGGTTCCACAACCTGCAAATTATGAGGCTTTTTTTTTTTTTTTCTTTTTTTTTGCGGAAGTTGCTTGACCCATCTAATTAACATATCAACCAGTCAAGGGAACCAAGAAAAGGTTGTAGAGGTTTTTAATAGCGAGGAAATATGTAATTACATTTTTAAACATCTTATTCATTGGGTCATTTACTGGCTTTTAGTGAGTAAGAAAGCTAGAAATAACATCAGAAATATAAACCATTCCCATGTCTGGGGCCAAAGTTTATTCACAGAATAGTGCAATAATTAACGAGTTAAGACAGTTTATATTTTATAAAACATGTCTACAAACATATAGGGTATTAGTATAGTCCTAAATTCCACAGTGTACTACAGGAGGTGAGATCACTGTACAGGCGAGGGGATGCAGAATATTCAGTACTCTTTGGAGAATGTAAGGAATGGGGAGGAGATCACCCTTGGCGAAACATAATGTACCGTTGAGTACCCAAGTAACGTCAGCGTAAGACAGAGCATGGGTGATTTGGCAACTTACAAATGTCTTTCTTATGTTCTTATGTTAGTCTTAAGACAAAAGGAATGAATTTAAGTCTGATGCTAGTACATTTTCGATCACAAGCGTAGGCTATTTTAGTAAACTAACTTCCGTTTTTGGCTTATTTTATTTTTGTAAAACTGTTTAAAATCAGAATCTTGAGGGAAAAAAAGTCAGAATTCTGAGTTGAAATTCAAAATTCTGGGTTTAAAGTTAGAATTCCTAGATTAAGAATTTAAAGTTTAAAGTCAGAAGTCTGAGTAGAAAAAAACCCTCAGAACTCGAATATATATGTTTTTTTTTTTTTTTTTTGGTGGCCTGATTCTCTTCCGTACACATATGCGGTGTGTGTGCACTGCTTATGTTATAAGAACACAAGCTTCCTCTTTTTTTTTTTTTGTCAACTTTTTACAAGCAAGCAATCTGAGAGAGAAAGAACGATTGGCCGCGTCTGTATCATTGTGTTGTATATTACTGTTTTTACTGCGCTGCTGCAGCCGTGCTCAGGAAGCTCCCTCCCCTGTGAGAGGAGCTGCTATTGTGCAGGCCGCCGTATGACAGTTGGCTAGCGGCAGCTATTTTTGTCAAACGGAGAAAATAATAGTAAAGAACAAAGGTAGCAAAGCGAAGTGGAACAATGCGTCAGATCGACATGCTTGACTGCAGATGAAATTTTTGCATAACAGAGTTGTGTTTGTGTGGATCTTTTGATGTGTTACCTAAGGAATCAAAAAATTCTTACTGCATTAAAAGTTATACAGTAATGGTGGTTTAACCATACAGGGATATTTTTGCTTGATACTTGTGCTGTGTGTCACTCGTGTTTGCACAATGTTAGTCAGATTGAGCATGCTGACCTTATGCTCTTCTGTGTATGTGTTTGCAGGATGCTGAATGCCGTGATGGAGATTCTTTGAGTCTTTAGAGAAGCAGACTGACAGCGAGGACTTGCAGTCTTCTTGGCCCTTGCTCCATTCGAATGCTTTTTTACAACCTGGGTTGGTTCTTCATTGCCAAGACATGAGATGAGACAGAATCCCCCCGTTCGAGATTCCTCCAAATGATGAAAGCGAGCTGTCTTGTTCTAACATGCCCGAAATGACTTCCTGAGTCTGCTTAGTAGTGAGTGCCGCGCACTGGATGAAGACGCTGATCAGGACTGTGTTGTGCAGACAAGACGTCCGCTAAGTGATTGAGTTATGACTTCTCTTTCACAGCCTGTGTGCTTACATCAATCGTTTCGACTCTTTGAAGCTATTCATCAGTCATCCCAGACCAAAAGAGGAGGATAGTGAGGAGAGGAGATTTTAAAGGAAGAGCAAACGCCCGAAGGATACACCAGACAAGTGCACGATGCAGTCAGACGACCTCTTCATCCGCAAGTTCCGCCGACAGAGCCCGCGTCCGACCCCGGTGTTTGAGCCCAAGCGGGCGGCGGTGGCTGAATGGCCACCCAGGAGGGACGGAGAGGGAGCAGAGGGTGAGAGTGTGACAACACCTAGCAGGGCAGGGCTTAGTCAGCGAGCAGTTGCTCGTGGCCACATCATGCAGCGCAGCAACAGCGATGTGACTCTGGGAGATCTGGACTCAGCGGCAAAGGCAGGAGCAAAAGCAGCCAGGTCAGCAAGTGAAAAGGCAGGGCAGGTGGGACAGGGTGAGTCTAGTATAGTCCTCCACCGGGAATATGGGAGTCTCTCCTCTTTAGAAAAGCAGATTCATCCTCCAGAGCCCTGCGGTGAGGAGCAGACCATTCTCAGTCCCAACGCTCTTCGTTTTAAAGATCCGTTCTTGTTGCTCGGACTCCAGGAGACCCTGCCCGAGCCAGATGGCTTTTTCCGTTCCCTCGATAGCCCGAAACCAGGAAAGGCCCCCAAACCTGATGCTCAGAACAAGAAATCAAAGCCATCACCCCTTCAGGTGACCATACCATGCGATCAGACATTAGGAGGTGCATGGGTGCGCAACTTTGCCCATTATGACGTTCAAAGCATCCTGTTCGATTTGTGCGAGGCGGCCACTAACCGAGACAGTGTCGGGCGCAAGAAGAACATCACCTCAGGGGCATCGGCTGCCTCACAGCTTCGGCCTCTTGCACAGGCCCCTCCTGCCTCACCCTCTCAGACCCTGGGTAGTGGGACAGTTGGTACAACTTGCACAGAGGACCCAGAGACGTGCCTGCTGGACGAAGGAGACGGCAATGACAACGATATGCTGCTCAGCTGCCCGCACTTTAGAAATGAGATGGGAGGAGAGGAGAGGGCCGGACTTGGGATAACCCAATGTTGTAGCGGGCGATGGAGGAGTCTACAGAGCCCTAACGATGCCGTGTCCGTATTAGAAGAGCCTCGAGAAAGCCATGTGCAGCAGCAGGGAAAGAGCACTTACTTCATTGAGCATGCAGACCTGGGGGCACGCTACTACCACAAGTACTTCTACATGAAAGGTGAGGAGGAAGTGATTATGATTGAGTTGATAAGCAATGCGAGGAAGTGTAAAGTATCTGCACAGAAGATGTTGCCTTAGGGTGTGCACATTAGATAGAGGATATAGAGATATCAGTACAATGTGTATCAACTGATTCAATCCTGACATCCTCTTTGAAATTAATCCAACACTTTGTCGCATAATTGATGCTTTAGGACAGTTTGTGTTCTTTGTTGCGTCAGAATCAGCCAAAATAACTTAAAGTATAAGTTCCTGCGAAGTTGATCTGCAAAAATGATAACTCCAATCCGATGTCCATATTGTTTATTATGGAATAAATTACACACAAACCAATGAAGTGTTTCATTCCAGAATTCATCAATCATGGATTACACTTCCCTGTTAATTGAAGAATGATGCATTAGTTTAATGTTGTGGAATATCTGCTAAACATTTTTACAAAGCTGACACTGGAGGCTCCTTCTCTCCTTACAGAAAGCTTCACCATATCATAAATACTGTACACTGTACTGGTCAAAAGTCTTAGGCACTCTCATATTCTCCAGCACACTCAGTAAAAGCTACCAGGCGTTTTACTTATACTGTAGTAAAGAGCGAATATTTCAAATACTGCTCGAGTAAAAAAGATGAAAGATGTTTCCAGTATGCTTGGAAATAATGAAAGTTTTTTTTATAATGCAGACATGAAGAAACATCTATTACATTTGTCCTACAGGTTATAAGGTTCCCAAGACTTTTGCACAGTACTGCATATTTGTATATCTGTCTGTCTGTCTGTCTGTCTATAGATTACTTTGACTATCTGAATGGGGGTCTATAAACACTTATGTCTAAGTGGTGAACCTTAGCCAAGCTCAATAATATCTGAAATGTGTACATGTCGTATGGTCAGATAAGGAGTGATATCTGTTTCCATATGGAAGGTGAGTTTTTATACCGGATGATCCTGCATCTCTGCATGTGTGTGCATGAACGTGTGTTGTTGGGGCAGTGGTGGCTCAGTCGGTTAAAGCTGTGGGTTACTGAGTTACTGATCGGAAGGTCGGGGGTTCGAACCCCAGCATCGCCAAGTTGCCACTGTTGAGCCCTTGAGCAAGGCCCTTAACCCTATCTGCTCCAGGGGCACTGCTCCGTAAGCTGGCTGACCCTGCGCTCTGACCCCAGTTTCCTAATTGGGATATGCGAAGAATACATTTCGCTGTGCTGTAAAAAGTACATGTGACAAATAATTGAATATTCTTCTTCTTCTTCTGCGGTTCAGTGCTCTGTGTGTGTCATACGGATTGATAAGGAAGCAGAATATAAACGTGCGTCTTCATGTGTGCGTACCTGCCTTTATGTGGCGAATGTGTTTCCCTCTCTGTACTTCCCCTCTCGGTGTCTGTGTGTCGTCTGGCTTCAGCTCCCAGACTCGAAAAGGGGATGCTGTGAGGGCGAAAGTAGAACAGCGTATGCCGAGGCGCGCGTCGGTCCTTGCGTCAGTTTCTGCCCTGTGATGCAGCTGTGACATGCTTTATCAGTCACGGCGTATCTACAGTGTGACTTCCTACTCTTTTATTCTTTGTATTTCTTGCTTACTGTTTACATCAGTTCCTCACTAGAAGCAGTGAACAGCTATTAGGGTTATTTTTACACATCCTCTTTTTCCGTCCCTTACTATAAACTAATGTGGAACAGTTGTAAACTATTGTTTAGATTACATTCATGCATTTACGCACTATAGAATGTCATGCAAAAGATGAACCTCTAAGCCTAACCTTCTATGCTCGTGCATTAGTGCATGCCCAGTGAAAAGCCACAGAGAAAAGATGGAGAAATATAACCACACTGCACAGTTTAATTGATATTAGAATACAATTCTAAAAATAGCAAATATAATTAAGGCTGTATTTGTACTAGTATGAATACGTTCCATCAACATTTTGCATATTTTTATAAAGGTTTATTACACTGAAATGCCACGATGCTAAGAAAGCACATACTGTACAGTACAATCGTGTTAAAACAGTGGCACAAGTTATATGGTTCTGTTTGCCTGAGGAACAAAACTTAGAATTAAAAGAAGGGGTACTAATTTTTGAACATGACTGTATAATAATATGCATAGCAGAGACAACTTGAAACCGGAGGTTTGCAGATCAGATGACTTGCGACATGTATCAGATAGATACATTGACAATAAAAAAGGAAGAATCCACTAAGGTCAGTCATATAGCAGTTTAATTATAACATGATCTACTTCTTTCACTCACATCAAAGCATCCGGGGCAAAAATGTGACCGAAATGTTCCTTGGCCCACTGCAGCAACCCCAGATCATACAGTGGGCCAGCACTATGCGCGATCGCTTCACGTTCTTCCCTTTAGTAAGGTCCAATCTGAACTCATCAGGCCGCATTACTTTTTCATTCCATCGCTCCAAATTGTTATCTTTATGTTCCATCGCAACAACTAGAGCCCTTTTTTTCCTGATTAGTCGCACTAACAAGTGGCCGCACAGCTGTTTTAATTGACGTCACACTGTGCATTTGGAAAGGCTCTGAGTTTTGCTATTCAGCATCGCTTGGCTGTGAATTCCAATTAATTTTCATTTTTTATGATGCAGTTTCACCAAGTGCTTAAATGATCTCTGATCAGTCATCATTTCTGTGAAGTTCAACGCCGTCCATCCAGGTTTTAATAGTACAGTACACTATTAAAACCTATTAAGTGCACTATTAAGCCAAGCAGCGTATACAGGCTGCAGACGATTCAACAGGAGGGTGTTAAAGTAACACTGTGGCTGTTAATTCAGTGCTGGGGATTTTGCTGTGTATGAGTATTTCTGTAGATTGTGATTTTTGTCTTGGTGTTGTTTAGAGACAGGATGTTACGTGGTCAGTGTTACCTCACAGCTTTTTTTTTTTTTTTTTTTTTAAGTGAAGGCATTCTGCTGACTGAGATGATTCTGTGACTAACCTTGACTCTTCCAGCCCGTCTACTTCACACCAAAATGCTTTGATGTACCATGCTCTATGGCGTCACGGCGGCTTAGCGGTTAGCGCTGTGGCCTCGCACCTCCAGGGTCGAGGGTTCGATTCCCGCCTCGGGTCTGTGTGCATGGAGTTTGCATGCTGGTGCGTGTAACCTGGATGGATTAGCACCCCGCCTTGTGCTAATGTCTCCTTGGGTAGGCTCCTCGATGACCCTGTATACAAGATAAGGCAGTATAGACGATGAGTGAGTGCTCTCTGATTCTTTAAGTTAAGCCTTTATTTGTCACATATACATTCTAGCACAGTGAAATTCCTTCTTCGCATATCCCAGCGTAACTGGGGTCAGAGCGCAGGGTCCGCCATGATACAGCGCCCCTGGAGCAGGTAGAGTTAAGGGCCTTGCTCAAGTGGCTCCAACAGTGGCAACCTGGTGGAGCTGGGGATCGAACCGCCGATCTTCCGATCAGTAACTCAGTGCCTCAGCCTTCTGAGCCACCACGAATGTACCTGGGGAAAAACAACGAAAAACGTTATAGAATAAAGAGTAACGCAGCGTTTTTGTGTGTTTCGTGATGCTCCGCAGATCATCAGAATTTCTTCGGCATGGACGAGCGACTGGGGCCGGTGGCGATCAGTTTCCGCCGCGAGGAGAAAGAAGGCTCCAGCGGCGCTCAGTATACATACAGGATCATATTCAGGACCACAGAGGTGACAAAGTTATTACTAGACACACAGACACATGCACATTCATAACCATGTACATACAGTAGTTCCATTCCATCGAGCTCAGCCTCTCTCTTTGGTGAAGTAAATACAACTGTTTATTTGTGTTTCCTTCCCTCACGTTCACCCGGTCATGTTTTTATCTTCCCCTTTCTTTAATCTGCCAAACCGCTCACCGAACCGTCTGTAGCGCCGCATCTCCGTCTGCATCTCCCTCTCTCAACTGCCGTATTTCCCTCTTTTTTATTAACTGTCGGCCTTTTATCGTCTTCTCTTTTATCGCCGTTGACTCCTCTTATCCTGAAGTCTGTCTTTTTGCTCTACATTAGTATTATATCTTTACTTCTCTCTCTCTCCTAATATCACTCACAGTACTATCACGTCTCGTACACGTCTCTCTTCTATGCTTCTTCTTTCATCTTATCTCTCTCTACCCTTCTATTAAGCAGTCAGACACATGAAGGCAGGAACCTCCCCACTGCATACACACACACACACACACACATACCTTTAAAGTCTTCTGCTTTTGTCTTTATAACACATCGACATATTCATTCATATACAGTCACATAATCCACGTATTTTCGCACTCATACTGTACTTGTGCACACCTGCCACTTGTATGAAAAAAGGTGTCAAGAATGGCATTCATGCCGTCTCAGATTTACATACGTAGAGTACGTTCAAGTCGTTGAGTTTAATTAAACATTAAAATTGTTAAACTGTATTTTTTTCCCCCATCTTTAGCTCAAGACCCTCCGCGGCTCCATCCTGGAAGAGTCGGTACCATCTGCAGCGCGACACACAACCCCGCGAGGGCTTTCCCCGAAGAGGCTCCTGGAGTTCATCCTCCCCGACCTCAACCTTCACTGTCTGAGGCTC
Source organism: Clarias platycephalus (assembly GCA_030068275.1). Classification (NCBI taxonomy): domain Eukaryota; kingdom Metazoa; phylum Chordata; class Actinopteri; order Siluriformes; family Clariidae; genus Clarias; species Clarias platycephalus. The sequence continues at coordinate 6,472,848 of JAQQZT010000017.1, forward strand.
GCCTCGACGTCTCCCAAAGTCCGCGATACACTTCTCAAGCTGGATGAGCAAGGGGTGAGGCTTCATAAGTGCTTCTAGATTTCTTGCAATCTGGCTAACGTGCCTAGGTTATAGAAGTTAATCTTATTATTTGAAGTGTCTGGGGATGAATGAGCTTTATGTCGTAAAAGGCAGAGTATGTTTTCTAGCCTGGGTATGAGTATGTGATGTGATTACGATATGTTATATGATATGATGTGTGGTGTATACAGTAGGTGTAGCTACAGAACAGGACAGACCCTTAATTAATTCCATACAAGAGACTTGGATGGACATCATGAAGCAAACCCAAACTTGCTTGGGTGTGTTTGGTCAAATGAATGTGTGCGCGACACTGTCATAGATGGCTTATTTGTAAGGAAGTAAAAGAAGAAAAGAGGAAACAAGAAGTAGAACAGAGGAAGCAGAACGGTGGGAAGTAGTACACCAGCTTGTGCGCCGAGTTCTGTGGGATAGACTCCAAGCCAGAAGAACTCACATTCTCCAGCAAGCTCAGTAAAACCTAACAGCTGTTCCGGCGCATACAAAAATATGGCATAAGCAAAAGATGCTTTTGAAAACATTTCTGCTTAAAAGAAACGTCTATAAAGAGCAAAAAAGAGTAATAAAATAAACAGTCAATATTTGGAGTGAGAACTCATTGCTTAAAATCACAGATTTGTGCAGTTTTATAAGAAAACAGCGGTTAGGTTTTACTGAGCTTGCTGGAGAATATGAGTTTTTTTGTTTCCATCTGAAAAGCTGGTCTGTCTTGTACTATATATTTTTCCTTACAGCCATGCATATATTCTCCTTTAATGTTATTTATTTATTAATTTTTAAGTTATGTATGGAAATACTGAATGATTTTGTACATAATTATGCAGTCATGATAAACATATATAACAACATTGGAACATCATATAATATGGTGCCTAAGACATTTGCACAGTACTGTATACTGTATATATAGTAATATATCATTTCCTATTAAGTCACACTCTGTGATGTTTTAGTCTTTACATACTGCTCAGGTGATTTCCCAGGCATTGTATCAATATTAAATCTGTCTGACTTGTACCAGCGTAGGAGGTGGATTTTAAAATGAAGCAAAAACAATAAAAGGGCAGGTTTCCAAATGGCTCCCTGCTTTGTATTATTACACATCCCTAGGGGTAAACATATTTGCGGCCTAATGGTACGGTTATTGCTATTAATATTTAACACAGAGAGACGGTCCGGCCACTAATCCATGTTCGTGCCTGTGTGTGTTGATGTGTCTAGCTGAATTTCCAGCGTAAGGTAGGTGTGATGTACTGCCGGGCGGGACAGAGTACAGAAGAAGACATGTATAACAACGAGAGCGCCGGACCGGCGTTCGACGAGTTCCTGGATCTGCTGGGAGAGAGAGTGAGACTGAAGGGCTGGGAGAGATACCGAGCACAGCTCGACACCAAGAGTGAGAATAACAATCGTTACTGTATATAAGTCGAATATGCATCGTGTTATACTGTGTAACGTGTATGACAAAGTGTTTGTTTAAGCATCAGTTTTAGCCTAAGAAGACTAGAGATGTGTTTGGATGATCCTACATGTGTGTATATGTATATATATATATATATATATATATAGTATTTACGCTATTTTCCTTTTGTTTTCACAGCGGACTCCACTGGGACACACTCTCTATACACACGTTATCAAGATTATGAGATCATGTTCCATGTTTCCACCATGCTTCCATACACAGCTAACAACACGCAACAGGTGAATGTGACATACATGTTAATTATATAAATTGACAATAAATACAACATATAATGACTACATAAAGAAATGGATTACAACAAATAGCAGCGTTTCCAGTACTGTACGTGTCTAACATCACACTGTACAGCATGATCTCTGTTAAATCAGAGCCGAAACGGATTGTTCTCTTCATGTCAGATTACACAATAAAGATCCCCTTAGTCAGACTTGTAATTAGAAAAGTTAACTAAGTTGCGTTTGCGTCATCAATTAGTAAGATCCAGAGCCAGCCAGAGTCTCATAAACAGAATTACAGAATCACTCAGTGTAATAACAGCAGTTATTTTTAGAGGATTTGCATATAAAAGGGAAATGAAGAAGCAAAGTGCTTACGGGTAGGCATTAGCCAATCATGAGTGTGTGTTGAGCTTTTGAATGTAGGAACGTACTGTATAGCACTTTTCAATGAGTGCTGGACAAACCACACAACCTCTATCCCAGGTAGAATACTACTCAAGTAAAAGTAGAAGTCCTGCATACTTGAGTAAAAGTACAAAGTGGCTTAGTGGTTAGCACTATTGCCCTGCACCTCCAGGGTCTGGGTTCAATTCCTGCCTCGGGTTCTGTGCATGTTCTCCCAGAGCCTGGTGGGTTTCCTCCCACAGTCTAAAGAAACGCAGATTAGGCTAATTGGTGGTCAGAAATTATCCGTAATGTATGAATGTTGACTGCAGGTCATACCATGGTCGTGAAAATGGGGATAAATGCAGTCAACACCATTGGCTTCCACAGTCCCTAGTTGGACTACAGAGGTTCCTAGATGGATGGATGGATGGATGAAAATTCCAAAAGTATCAAAGTAGCCTTTGAGACACTAGTAAAAGTGTCTCTTTCTTTCTCTTCCTCGCTTTCGATGCTTCCAAACTGTGATCATGTTGTTTTTGTCGCTGTCTGTAACCAGCCTCACTTCCGATTTTCAAACACCTGCTACATGATTGAGCGTTTCGCAGAGGGAAGGCAAATCAAGCATTATATATAATAGTCAACAGGTGGCGATATTACTGCTTAAAATACTCCATACCACTGTGATTATGTAGCGCAACACCGTGCTCAAATATAGTGACGCAGAAAGTACAGATACATGTTGTTGGATATAGTGGAGTAAAAGTAAAAAGTATTAACCAGTAAATCTACTCACGTGAAGGGCATATATGTGTATTTTATTGTCGTCCACCTCTGTATGTGTTGCAGGATTGAATATCGTTCACCTTCCCCAGTTGGTATCTGTTGTATGATGAATGGTTAGGAATTGAAAGGGGAACAAACTTGGGCAGAAAATGGAAGGGAAAATACTGTTGTATAGTGTGACTGATTGTCTTGTGCATTCGACGGTCAATTTCTGTTCTACAGTATGTTAACTGGCATCTGTTTTTTTTTGTTGTTGTTGCTGTTGTGTTTTTCTTTGCAGTTACTAAGGAAGAGACATATAGGAAACGATATCGTGACGATAGTCTTCCAGGAGCCAGGGGCAATGCCGTTCACCCCCAAAGCCATCCGGTCTCACTTCCAGCATGTCTTCATAATCGTCCAAGTGCACGAGCCCTGCACGGAAAACACCTACTATCGGTAAGAACGATCAGATAGCGGCGTTCAACTACAAGCCGCGGAGAGCAGAAATCAATGCAATCCATTCACAGAAGACTGCAGTGTCACACATATCCAACCAGAACTCCGAGCGCTCTAAACATACAGTACAGAGTCGATGCATGAGAAATAATTGCCCTGAGCTTGCGCGGGTAGTCAAACGCAATTCGTCTGTATGTCTTAGGCTAATTAGTACAAGATGCACAAATTAGGGCAAGTGAAATGACCCAAAGCAGATGGTCTTATCTTCAGGTATACAGTCAGTCCTAGTATTATAGAGATAAGGATTATGAGAAATGTCCATGTGGGTTAATTAACGAATGAAGTCTGGTTTGCTATCGATCATTTAGTTTGTCATACTAGTAAAGTAGCCTATATATATATTAATATAAGGTGAGATCATAAGTATTGCACGTCCAAATCTGGGTTCATTTTGGACTACTGATAGCTATCCAAAGTGCATCAGAATGGAGTTAATATCTCTGCTGACAGATTTTGTTGTCACACTTCTTGTTATGTCAGTGGACATTAGCGTGGGCCCAATCATCTCTGACAACAAAACAGCATCTGGCCAAATACAGGAAAATAGTTGGACGATGCCAAAGCCGATTAGAAACGGCCTGGTGTTAGTGTACAGTGCTTGCGCCAACGTTAAGACCTCAGATTATTCTTTGCTAGTGTTAAAAAATTAACGAGTCAGCCGCTGACCCATCTGTATGTCTGTCCCTATCTGTTTTTAGAGTTGCTGTTACTCGCTCCAAGGACATGCCTCTTTTTGGCCCACTTTTCCCAAAAGGTGCTCGCTTCCCACGCTCACAAGCTTTCCGCGACTTCCTGCTAGCCAAGGCCATAAACGCGGAGAATGCGGCGGAAAAATCCGAAAAGTTCCGATCGATGGCCACGCGTACGCGCCAGGAATACTTAAAGGACCTAGCGGAGAATTATGTCACCACGACCCCCATCGATTCCTCCACCAAGTTTCCCCTGCTTTCCCTGGGAGGCAAACGCAAAGACAAGCTCAAGGGTGCTAAAGGAGCAGAGCTCCACAGCGCCGGCGCTCTGATATGGGCCGTCTGCGCCAGCCAGGACGACGACGGGCACAGACTGGCCTGCCTGCTGGGCGTCTCGGCCGAATCCGTGGTGCTCATCGAGCGCTGCAGCAAGCGGGTCATCTTTAACTGCTCGTGCCGCGACGTGATCGGGTGGAAAGCGGTGACTGAGCCCGCCATCAGGGGTGGGCCTTGTCTGGATATTTTCTACGAGAGGGGTGAGGCCATCTCAATTACAGTGCCAGAGAGCCAGATGGAGGATATTAAAGAGGTGGTGCAGAGGCTTGAGGTGAGGATTGATGCTCATTAATCATCTCCGGTGCCGGGCTGATGATTATATTTTTTTCAGGCAACATTTGCTTTCCATTATGTTTTTCTTAGGTGGCGGCTTTACATTATTAATGTATTAATGCTCGAATCAGCGAACAGCAAAAATATTTATTTATTTCATCTGGAGTCGAGAAATATTTCTGACATCAGCGACAAATGAAATGCGACAAATGAAAATTAATTAGGTGGCGAAATGACAATCCAAATGATTAAATGAGGAATATTTCCCACTTAGTCATATGCTGCGGGTTTTCCAGTTTCTGTTCTCAGAACATTTAGTTCCTGTCTGCTTTAACATGCACTTCATTTTCAGCAAGAAAAGAGAAGCAAAACAACTGCCATTTTGTATAATAATAATAATAATAATAATAATATTAATGATGATGATGATGATTCTGCTTCTTCTTCTTTTTCTCATTATTATTATTATTATTATTATTATTATTACCACTAGTAGTAGTACTGGCTAGAACAACCCCATTACTATAATTGCACGTAATTATTGCTTTTACGATCATACAGTATAGGTACAAATCCCGTGACACTTAATGTGAGCTGAACCGATGTGGAAGAATAAAGCATTTCGATTGCTGCTTACCTAAGAGAATAGCTTCTCACTCACTCATCGTCTACAACACCTGGGGGCGTACGAGGCCGGGTACACCCTGGACAGAGTGGCAATTTATCGCAGCGCACACACACACACACTCATTTACATACATAGTACGGCTAATTTGTGAACTCCAACTAGCCTAATCTGCATGTCTTTGGACTGTGGGAGGAAACCGGAGTCCCCGGAGGAAACCCACCAAGCACCAGGGAGAACATGCAAACTCCAGAGCCACTCCACTGTCATCTCTCTACTGCGTCTCCGCGTGGCTTTGGAAAATGAATAATGAGTATTTCATTTAAATGTATTTTATTTACTTGGTTTTTTAAATGTTATTTCAAATTTGAAGATTATAGTGATCTAAAATAATGAATAAAAAAATTTTTACAAAAAAATTTTTATTTACTTTTTTTAATGTTATTTCAAATTTGAAGATTATAGTGATCTAAAATAATTAATAAAAAAAATTGTACTAAAAATTTTTTATTTACTTTTTTTTTAATGTTATTTCAAATTTGAAGATTATAGTGATCTAAAATAATTAATAAAAAAATTGTACTAACATTTTTTTATTTACTTTTTTTTTTATGTTATTTCAAATTTGAAGATTATAGTGATCTAAAATAATTAATAAAAAAATGTTGCCGCTCAAAATGTGCGTCACCATCGCCGGTACGCGATTTAGTTTTTTCGAGCTCTGGTTTAATTCATGTCGACCGCTGACTGCACGCTCCAGTACACGCGAGAAAAGGATGATGTCACACAGAAGCAGACGGCATTTTTGGTTTCCTGCAGGTGGATAATTTAAGGATGGGTGTTTATTTCATAAATATGAGGAGGACTCGAATAGACATTTGAAAGTAACCTTCAACCCAGCGTCTAATTTTTTTTAGATTTTAACGTTTTTGTTGCATAAAATTTCGTTTTTCACTCTAATTTTCTTTTATACATACTGTAGCATAAAGGTAAAAAATGATATCCTGAATAATCCTGGTCCTATGAGAGGAAGAATCTACAGTAATTTAGCTTCCTGAGATCATTCTGATTATTCTGATTATTATTATTATTATTATTATGTCGTAGTTGGTGACGCGAGGCTGCGAGGCACGCGAAGTCACCCCTCTGAGAGACGCCACGGGCCAGCCGGGCTTCCTGATGAGCGCGGAGGGCTTCGTGACAGAGCTGCAGCGCTTCGGTTACGCGGAGAGCGGAGGACTACAGCTGAGCGCCCGCGTGGTGAGACTCTGCGGCCACACGCTCGTCCATCTCAGCCAGGACGAGAGAACGAGGCTGCTGCGTACCGCATCCAAAATTCACATCACCGTCATCCCACCGGACGGGAACGGCAAACCCCGCAGGTGAGAGGCAGAGACGAGGGAGCGAAAGGAAACGTAATGATTTCGAATCGGAGGAATAAGAAAAGAAGCAAAAAATATATATTTACGACCCAAGAGGTAACCCAAGAAAACAACATGGTGTTCGAGAGATGAGAAAACAGAAAGGAGGTGATAAAATGATAGAGGGTCTGACGTGGCGTGATGGAGATGACTGTCAAGGTGAAAAAGTACATTTCGGGGGAGACAGAGATGACAGATGAGAGGAGGGGGGACCTCGAGGTAAGAAATGAAGAGTCAGAGTTTAGGAAGGAGTGTGTGTGTGTGTGAGGAAGATGAAATGAATGATGGTGTAGATCCGATTTGGGAATAGGTGAAGAACTGCGAGACGGGCAGAAGAGTAGAGAACTAGTGGAAGGGATATTCATTTTGCGCTGGAAGAGCGGGTCGGAAACGATAACGGATGAGGACGAGAGGATGAATAGTATCGTAGGAATAAGACGTGCGTGCAATGTTCTGGAGGATGAGCACGACTCATGGGAGCGGAGCGAGGTAAGAACCAGAGACAATGGAGAGGAGAGAGAAAAGGACGGATAGAGGGCGGAAACAAAAGGGAACAGATGGAGAAAGAAGGGATGACGGACAGCTAAGGGGTCAGATCTCATTTTGTTGGTAATGATGTGTTCGAATTGCCGTTCCACCAGCTGCAGAACCAACAATTAATTCTACTAATGATGCCTACCAGAGTTCACAACACACACACACACACACACACACACACACACACACACACACACACACACACACACGTTGCCAAAAAGAAAAGAGGCAGAGAGAGCAAGACTGCAGAGAAATTCTCCGGTTTTCCAGCAGACAGACAGACAGACAGACCTAATGTATCCCTTGTGGTGCAGAGTTTGGAAATTACGAAGCCTGACAAAATGGTGACAGCCAGGATAAAAATAGCTACCCACTTCCAGCAGCGAAAGGAGCCGCTTAATATATCACCGAAAACTGACTCATTACGGTAGGGAAATGCAGGAACAGTATATCAGGCATGCTTCCCAAAAGAATCCGCCGCTCCGTGGATGCCAGTACAGTAGATGTCACAAGCTCGCTCCATTCAAACAGCGTATCAGCGAGTTGAGCTTTTAACAGTAAGAGCCAAAATATTCTCGGTGGTTGTTTATTTGGTCTGGACATTCTTGTAGAGATTCCCTAGATACCTTAAACTCGCCTGTTATTTGGAAGGATTTGAATGATGCACATCCGGATCAAGTTAAGTAAAGAGACCCGGCTAGTGGGTTTTAACTTTTTTTTTTTTTTTTTTTAGTAAGAGCTAATTCAAATGTGTTATTTTCTTTATTATTATTTATTTTATGTAAATTCTTCATTATGCCCTCTTACTAGGTTCTCTTTTTTTTCTTACTCACTCACTCATCGTCTATACTGATTTATTCTGTATTCAGGGTCGCGGGGGGCCTGGAGCCTATCCCAGGAGGCTTAGGGCACGAGGTGGGGTACACCTTTGGACTGTGGAAGGAAACCCACCAAGCACGGGGTGAACATGCAAACTCCATGCACACAGAGACGGGAATCGAGCCTGGCCGGGAATCGAACCCAGACCGTGGAGGTGCAAGGCGACAGTGCTAACCACTGCACCACCATACCGCCCTTCTCTTTTTTTCTCTTGAGGTTTATGGCGTCCTGGTGGAGTAGTGGTTAAAACTGTCGCCTTGTACAGTACCTTCAGGGTCCGGGTTCGATTCCCGCCTCTGGTTTCCCCCCACAGTCCAAAGACATACAGATTAAGCGCTCTCAAATTGTCCATAGTGTGTGAATGAGTGTATGTGTGTTTGCCCTGCGATGGATTGGCCCCCATCCAGGGTGTACCACGCCTCGTGCCCTAAGTCTCCTGGGATAGGCTCCAGGCCCCCCGCGACCCTGTAAAGGATAAGCGGTATAGACAGTGAGTGAGTGAGTGAGTGAAGTTGATAAAAAATAGAGGAAGTGCAAACCTTCTGTCGTTGGAGAATCTAAAGAAATACAGTAGTTCTTCTGAATGTCAAAGAGCTGACAAAGCGGTGTCCTTCCAGGAATGCAAAACTAACTTCTCCTTAGCATTTCAACAAAAATGTTTTTTTTTTTTTTTTTTTTGTAGAGCATAAAGGTGTGAAATACTGTGTTATAGAAACAATAACACATTGCAACAAGAGCATTAATTTAAACCTTGCAGCTGGAGCTGCTGTTAAAGCTTCTGTTTTAGAAAATAGCTCAATAGTGCCTAAGCAGCATGTTATACAAAGGGTTCGAGTCAAACCGGGACTTCTGATTCTGCACAATAACAGAACACAGTTCTCCATATAATCCCCTGCTGCACTAATGCACTTATCCCAGCGTTTCACTAGTGCTCGGATACCATCAAGGTAGAAAGTCTTCTCAGTCCAATCAGACTGCCTGATTCACGTCTGAAACGCTGGCCTCCCAGGAACTCCTTGAATGGTCCACACGTGTGGAAATGCCTTGGAGCGAAGTCAGGACTGTACGGGTTATAACTCCCAGCAGAGATCCTGTAATGTGTAAAGTGATGTTGGTGAATGATTGTGTGTGCAGTTCCCACAGACAGATGCGTCTCTCCTGCAAGTTGGTGAAAAGTTATCCATTGTTTGTAAATGTCAATCGCTTTTATCCCCTTATTCTTGAGGAATCTGGTCACAAGTCCTGGTTTGACTTGAACACCCCTCATATTAGTTATACACGTGTTTGATTGAACAACCTGTCAGTTTTGCTGTTGCTGGAATTTCAACACTCTGAATTGTTCATTGCTTGGAAACTGTTACTAGGCTTATTATGGTCTAGCGGTACGATGGTGCTTGAATGGCTCGATCCAGCCAAGGCTTCTTTGGAAATATTTTGGCAGAGCAAAAATAAACCAAATATATATATTTTTTGAGTTTATCAATATTATTTTCCTGTCTGTAGAACTGCGGTATAAAATCAATATCACACAAGCCATCATGCTGTTGTATTAAATATCAGCACTGCTGTGAATCAGCAGCTGTTAATCAAGAGCAAGTGTTAATATTCCATACAGCTGCACTCTTGCTTGCGTAACATTCCTCAAAAACATGAGATGTTTAAACCTGTAAGTTGCAAAACTACTGAGAATAAATCAACACGTTCTGACCAATCCGAATCGAGAATTTAACACCACTGCTGTATGTTAATGATTATAAATTAAAGACGCATGTAGCAAGTACTAAAGACGTTTAGTATTAGGGTTACCGTGGCAAGAACATTAGGGACCAGCCGGAGGTCTAGAGAGAGCTGATTGGCCGAGCTCTGTCAGAGGGGCGGGATAAGAGGTACTTAGTGCTCCCACATTAATCACGGCTCTACAGCCAATCAGGGGCATCTGTGAGCTCGCGCATGCAGAAGGAGAGGATAGCGCTGTCCTTCCAATGGTGTTACGCCACCGCCAACTGTGCGTGAGCGAGCAGTTCGAAAAGGTGCGGTCGTTTGGCGACACGTGGTTCGGAGGAAACACGTGATAGTCTTTGGGCGAAAGTAGTAGCCTTAATGTGGAGCCCCCTAGTGACGGGGAGGAATTGGACACGACTAAATTAGGGAGAAAAATCCAAACAAAAACATTATTAATCCTCCACTCATTCAGATTGACTGACATTTGACTTTGTCCTGCCTGTTTTTTAGCCATTATTCAGATTGTTATCTACTATTTCCTGTTCATGCACAGGAGCTTTTCTGAGCTCTATCAGAAGTCCATCCAAGACGCAGAAAGCAAGTCCGGTGAGGGCCACTCGGGCGAGGCCTGGGTCCTGGACGAGCGAGACGAAGAAGAGGAGGACGAGGATGCGGAGGAGGCGAGAGAGGAGGAGCGGGAGCAGGGCGAAGGGGAGGAGTCAGACAGTGTGTCCCCATCAGATATGAGGGAGAAAGAGGAGGGTGGAACTCCAAGCATGAGTAGCCTGCTTTCTCCACCCAGCCTGCCTCTTCTCAGAGCTACATCTCTACAGGACAATCCTCCATCCCTGGCGATGGAAATCACGCCCTCGTCTCTCACACGCAGCTACTCCCTCGAGAGAACCATGCCCTATCAAGACATCTGTGATGGGTATATATATATATATATATATAAAAACACACACTAACATTCTCATGACTGCATATCCATTTAAATACTGTTTGTTTCATGTGATTATTAGCACAAATAATTAGCCCCCCCCCCATGTTAAACATCTGGTGTAAACTACTGTATATCCAGTGCTTTAATAATCATCAAACAGATGTTGTGTTGTGGTTCAGAATGTTATGCAAGAATAATTTATTGCGTAACATTTTTATGTAAACCAGCTCTCTCAGACCATCATCAGTGCCAAGAATCGAGTCACAAGTGTGAGGATCGCAATGCTCTTTCAGCCGCAATACAACAGCAGTAGCGCAGCGACCTGCAATGAAGGCATCCAGAAACAATACAAAGCATAAGGAAACCGTTCCCGTCCTACGCAGGATGCGAGCGCTCCGCTCTAACGCCCAGCAGATTACATGTTCATATAGCATGCTTTTATAGAGAAGTGCTTCAGTTTGAACTCTTGATGCTCATTTTAGCACCAAAAATAAAATAAAGCAAGGGAAGTGGTCTTGTTGAATCATCGAGTTGTTTTCAGTATAAGTTGTGTTATGTGTCATTGTGGTGTTACACAACTCCGCCACTCAGCCCTTCTGTTCTCGTACTGTTTGATATTCAAAAGCGACCCCGCCGGGACGCATCATCAAAAGCTACTAAGAAACATATACGATTCTGCAGCGCGTTTCATTCTACATTCCATTTACAGCTTCTTAAGAGCAGCCAGTTAACCTCAATCATTAAGCAAGAGGAAACCCTTCAGGCTTGAAAGCGTTCAGGTTCGATCGAACGGACTCCAGTGTTTATAGCAGCGTAATAATCTCCGCGTCTGTGTTTCAGCCACGTGTACGATAACGTCGGGATGAAGTTGAACAGGCATATCTACGAGAACCCCGTGGAGCTGAGGGACGTGACCCCTGACCTCATACTCGCTGTCAAACCAAAAGTTCCTCTACAGGAAGAAGGACAGGTCAGTACGAGCTCGCATATGAATTATACAAAAATGAAAACACAAATATATGCTATTTAGGCCTATTAGACTTATTATTTTTTTATGCGCAGAATATTAAATGGTGAACTTTATTTTAAAAGTGCAGCTTGTGTTTCCTGATTACAATTGTGAGATTGTTTGACTTTCTTACAGTATATGTATCTGATCTATACATTAATGGCCCAGATGTGTTGGTAGGATGGACAGATGTGCAGTACACAAAAAAAGCATGTTATGTACAAAGCTTTAATCACCATGCAGGTGGAAAAACACACAAAGTACACATTCTTGCTTTTGTATTTCTGGGAGGATCTCACAAAAGTGGGTAGTCAGCACTAAACATGATGGAGAAACAAGAAGTAAGATTGATTGCGTATTATGTTCAATGTAGTAAACATTGAGTAAGCAGGTGTAAATCATTGTATTACTTGGTTCCACAGAGGATTTATGGTACATGTTTTTTTTTTTTTATCCCACCGAATCTGTGTGTAATGGAATTCTCAGCTTGTTATTAAAAAAAAAAAAAAAAAAAGTAAAAAGTCACACACTAATATTTGATTAGCATACAGTGAGCGATGTGGACAAGTGAAAAAAATGGTACCTTATGCTCCCAGAACCACAATCTTCAGGATTATGTCCTGATCGTTCAGGTCGTCAGCTGACTTTATATAAGCATTTTATTGCCTCATAACGTTGAGCAACTGAAGTAACCCCAGATCATAACACTGCCTCCAGAGGCTTGTACTGTAGCCACTATGCATGATGGGTACTTTGCCTCATGCACTTCCCTTCTCAACCTTAAATAGGATGAATCTGGTCCGCATGACCTTTTTCCACTGCTCCAAAGTCCAATGTTTATGCATACTAGCAAAATGAAGCCTTTTTTACCAATCAGCCTTACTAACTTATGGTCACACGGCTATTTTGGCGAAATCCTCATTGCATTTGGTCTGTGGAAATTCCCTTACTTTCACTATTAAATATAGCGTAGCTGTGATTTTTGCTGACCATTTTTTATACGATGCAACTTCTCCAAGTGTTAAAATGTTGGTCATTCACTATTGTTATCCAGCTATAGTTGGCGGTTCAGTATTATCCTTCCAGATTTCCAGTTTAAAACCAGTTAGTAATCAAAGGTGTCTCTGTTAATGGTTTCCACGCCATTTATTTGTTCTGGACTCTTTATATACAGTAAGAAGACATTTTCAAGTCCATTTATATACCATGGGGCATTGGTGGCTCAGTGGTAGGTTGGCCCGGGTTCGATTCCCAGCCAATGCTCAAACCCCAGCCACCGGATGCAGTGCCGGTCCGGATAAAATGGGAGCAAAGATAAAATGGGAGGGTTGCATCAAGAAAGGCATCTAGCGTAAAACCCGTGCCAAGTTGTCGTGCGGATCAATTGGTCCGCTGCGGCGAGCCCTCAGCGGGAGCAGCCAAAAGATCAACAACAAGATTTTATTATTGTTATTATTATTATTATAATTTTGCATAAGCATTGACTTTTATTTCATTTCTTTCTTAGAAAAGCTACTGACGTTTGATCGAACCTAATTTTATGTCTTGTTTTTAGCGCCTGATGCATTACAGAACATTAAGCTACGTTTAGCGTTGCGGCTAAATGATCAAAGACATAAAGGGAGATGTGAGGCAAAGCCAGTCTGTACAAGAAGCACTGTACTCCAACGTGTAATCCGACATTAAGTTCCGATTTTAACGAGGCTATATTTAGATAGGTATATTTATACCAGTGGATGGAGTGGTTCATTATGGCCGTCCTTAGATTTAATATTTAATGGATTTTCACAGAACAGCTTAAAGCGTCGAGTTACACAACACGCACAGCTGCTGTTTTATCATTAGATAATACTCTTCTACATCTCACGCAGGAGATTCTATAAATATTTAACATTCAGGATGTGATTCATTCTACAAACTCGCTTTAAACACATTTAATACCTCTCCCACTTTCCCATTCTCATATTCTCATACATTTCACCCTCTAGCTCCTACTATCTCACTCCCACTGTATCCTCTGTTTTTTTGCTTCGGTTCATAGTCCGTGAGCTATCTTTCTCATCTTTCTTAGCCTCTCTCCACCTCTTGTCTGTTTTCTCGCACTTCTCTTCGCCTCTATGTGTCATTTATCACACAGAGATCATTAGTCATCAGAAAACGTCGCCTGTACCCAGCACCTCTTTTAACGCTTTACCCTCCCTCTCCCTCTCTCTCTCCCTTTCGCTAGATCGGAATAGATGTTCTGGGTGAGGAGAGAGCATCTGGAAGTGAGACACCCCTTCACTCAGAAAGTTTGGAGAGGAACTCCAGAGCAGAGAGGAACTCCAGAGCATTGAGCATCCATAACTCCATCACCAAGAGTAAGTGACATGTACAGTATAGACATTAGAAGTAAATTGCAGGACCATAGTGCAAGACACAACAATTTACCAAGCAAACATACTGCAAGTGGAAATACATTTAAGCAGAACGTGTGAAAAATTATAATAATAAATATACGGGGGCAATAAATGCACAGCATGGTGCTTGCTAACTAGACAAGACGATAGAACGGTGTAGGGTGGATTAAATTGGTTAACAAAGGTTATCCTGGAAGGTTGTCACTTTAGCAGTGATGGACTAGATACACTATATTAGCTTAGGATATATTAGGTACTGTAGCCTAGGATAGCTTAGTGGTTAAGGCATTGGACTAGAATTCGGAAGATCCCAGGTTCAAACCCCACAACCACCAAGTTGCCACTGTTGGGCCCTTGAGCAAGCCCTCAACGCTCAGATGTGTAATGAGATAAAAATGTAAGTAGCCTAAATGAAATATTTATTGGCAAAAGTATTTGCTGGCCTACCTTTCACACGCATACTGTATGAACTTCTTAATCCATAGGGTTTAATATGATGTTGGCCCACCCTTTCCAGCTACAACAGCTTCAACTCTTCTGGGAAGGCTTTCCACACGGTTTAGGAGTGTGTTCATGGGATTTTTTGAGCATTCTTCCAGAAGAGCATTTGTGAGATCAGACACTGATGTTGGACGAGAAGGCCTGTCTCACAGTCTCCGTTGTAGTTCATCCCAAAGGTGTCTTGTTGGGGTGAGGTCAGGACTCTGTGGAGGCCAGTCAACTTCTTCCACACCAAATTTTGCTTTGTGCACTGGTGCGCAGTCGTGTTGGACCTGGTGTGGGGTTATTTTTCAGGAGTTACTGTATAAGTTCCCCGGCCCCTTAGTTTCAGTTAAAGGAACTCTTAATGCTTCAGCATACCAAGACATTTTGGACGATTTCATGCTCCCAACTTTGAGAGAACAGTTTGGGGTCGGCCCCTTCCTGTTCTAACATGACAATGCACCAGTGCACAAAGCAAGGCCCATAAAGACATGGATGAGCATGAGATTTTCATGAGCATTAGTGCAGTAAGTGGAAGAGGACAGTAGACAGTTATGATGTATCATGAGCACCAGCTACTGTACAAAAGATGTGGTTGGCTGGCCTCACATCATGAAGGACTTAGAGTTAACTAGTGGTTTGGAATCGGCAGATATTTGAAAAAGCATTTCAGATCGGGTGTTGGGAACAGTATAAACTGTTGGAGTTTCTGGTAGTGGTGGAATGGATGATCCTGTACCGTCTGAGAGATAAGGTGATGCCAGATATGGTGAAGCCAGATAAAGTTAGCATAAGCCAGATAAGGTGAAGAGTCCATGAGAGTTGGTGGTCTTGTGGATGTATTGCTTGAGGTTGATGTAAAGAGATCTTGATCCTCTCAACTGTTCCCACAATCAGATCTTGTAGTCTGAGACAGATGCATTTGTTCATACTGTATATATATAACATTGATACAAAAAGGATAGAAAGCTTGCTGTTGTCCTTATATAAAAGTGGTGAAGAAGAAAATGAAGACACTGTTAGGCTTTTCTGCCTAGGTGATGTTCACTCCAGAGATCCTTAGAGACATTGACTCTCTCAGAGTTTTCCCACTGATGTGCAGTGAAGCGATCACTCTGGCTCCTCCTGACTCAACAATAATCTTTTTCAGTTTATTGACTTTGAGAGATAGATTTTCGTCTCTGCACCAGTCTGCAAGCTGCTTCATCTCCTCCCTGGATGCTGATTCATCATTGTTGCTGATGAGGCTGGCCCACTGTGGTGTCATCAGCAAACTTTATGATGTAGTATAAGCTTTGCTTCGCAGTGCAGTCATGAGTCAAGAGCATAAACAGCGGCAGACTCGAAAGCACACAGGCCTTGGGAGGACGGGTGTTCGGAGTGGTGGTGTGGAGGCGGTCTTACTGAGATAGTCTCCTAGACAGAATGTGTGGAATGGCAGAAGATATGGATTTTTTTAGCCTTGAGATGGGTCCAATGTGGTAAGAACCAGCAGCAACAGCAGAACAAGTTGTCTCAGAGAGTGATTTGTTCATTTTCTACTGGGCTAAGCATTCCTCCGTAGGTTATGTACAGGAAACAGAAATGAGTAGATACCTCTCGAGTCTTGGTCCGAATCGTTCATTCTTTTGTCACGTGACTCCCATAGACGCTATGCAGTGCAGTACACAGGAAACAGAATTGAGCGATTCTTCACATGAGTCTCCTAGTCCCAGTCGTTCGTTCCTTGGTCAGGTGACTCCCATAGACGTTATGCAGTGCAATAGATTCAAAAGAACAAACGACTCAGACTAGAAGACTCATGAGAAGAACCGCTCAATTCTGTTTCAGTGTAGTGTACTGCATAGCGTCTATGAGAGTCACGTGACAAAAGAATGCTTTGGACAGAAGATATATGAGGTGAGCTGCTCATTCTGTTTATCATAATATGCCTTTAGCTGCATTGTAAGATTTTCATTACTGGAACTATAGCCAAAATTCGTGTATGTAGACGTGGTGGGGGGTCTGTTGATTCAAAATGTTCTGATCAAAAGAACGAAATGAATTCAATGACACAAAAAAGATTTGTTCATTTTGATGCAAAGAACCTAGTCACTAAAATGATCCAAACTTCCCATCCCTATTGGATAATTGTACAAATGAGCTAGGGTACATCTGTTCCTGTACAAGGTGGCCCAAAAGTCTGGATCCATAGGCATTCCTTCTTATATGCAATTTAATATTTTCATTTTATTATATAAAGACGGCAATAGATGATCGAATAGAACTCGTTCTCATGTACTGAGACAAGATTATTCATCTAGAGAAGTCGCTTTGTGTACGGATCCAGACCCTTGGGTGTCCCTGTATATACAGGTGCAGTGTACTGTAGGAACAAAACCGAGTGCGAATGAAACACAATTCAGGATATGGATGACTGTTTGAGATTATCATCCTATCCTATTGTTCTTGCTCCACAATGCCTCTTCCCAGGATGCTACTTTATTCTGCAATAAACAAGGAATACAGATTTTTCCGTGTAACTTTATTAAAAAGGCTAATATTACATGCCGCGGTTTCTCTCCTAGTTTTTGTGTATAGTGTGTCATGACATGGTGTCCCTGCCTGAAAGCACTGAGTGCAGACATGTTGCTTGGGATAATTGTTAATTGCTGTAAATGGATCCTGCAATCTCTGCGCACTGTGTCTCTTTAAGGCCGACTTAAAAACAAAGGCAGTTACAAAAATCATTACTGGTGTTATTCCGCCCCAAATTGTTTGCTTTGTGCCTTTTGGCACTTTTCTATCTCCGCTTAAACACCCCCATATCATTCTCTCCTTACTCATACGTTCTCTCACCCCCATGTTTCTCTCTCCTCATCCATCTTTCTCTCCCCATCCGTCCCTCTTTGTCTTCTCCTCTTTCACTTTTGCTTCATACCATCCTTCAGTTGTGGTGAGCTGGAAATGCCCCCCTTTCCCCTCCTCCCTGTTTTGCTCCTTGCCACGACCAGACCCAGAGGACAGATGGGGGCTTGGTGGGGTAAAAGGAGGGGAGAGGATTTTATCCCGCCTCGAATCGAGAGACTCTGCCTTGACCATCTGCTGTGTCCCTGGGCTCTTTTCGCAGGCTGGACTCTCTTCTCCGGACTCATGCACATTTGGCCAGTTATATTTATATATTTGTGCTCAAAGCTTTTGTTAGAATAAATGTGTGAAACCGAGACACATCAGACTGCCCTAAGACAGTATTCGTGTCAATTTTTTTTTCCCGGGACGGCAGCAAGACCAGCAAAGCTTAAGCGCCCCCTATTGGTGATATTTTGTCACTGGTTAGGATTTTTGCGTTAAAATGTCACACGCTCATTCATGTGTTCGCTTGATTTGTCTGTATCGTATTAGTGATAGATGGATTTGTTGTGTTTCAGTTCTTTCAGAAACAGCAGATTCGTCAGAGGAGGAATGGCAGTCTATATCAGACCTCGCCACGGCATGCAGGAGTATCCTAGAAGCCTTATCACGAGAAGGTAAGGGATTATAAACACAACAGCAAGGGTCGATCATCGTCTCGTCTGAGCCGTTATGCTCATATTTGAGTGGGCAAAAAAAAAAAAAAAACGGCATACATTCGGAGTTTATTATAAGGTGCGGTCAGGTTCAGGGTATTTTTCTTATATTCACAATTCACAAACCCACTGTTTGTTATCAGGACACCTTTAAAGTGAGATCCTGAAAGATTATTGAGTATTTTTATGAATAGTGGTAGTCGTAATAACCACGTTAGTTTGTTGCCACCCGACTTAATTGACTGTCAGCCCATAAACGTTCACTTGACAGCAGTCGTATACTTCAGCTCCTAATAATGATCGCGAGGCAGATTCAACTAAGAGGCTCACGGATCAACAGTGAGCACCCAGGACTGTCTGATACTGACAGTGCCAGGAAGTGTGAAAAACACTGTGACTGTTCTTGGCAGTTGCTGCTGAAGTGTGGGCAATTTATTTCATAATTTAATATTGCTCTGAGATGGCATTCAGTAGTTTGGGTGGTTTCGATGAAACAGGGTTAGTTATTATCACTGTGAGCATTGCTGGAAGTATGTACTTACTAGGGTTGTTCCGATTCCGATACCAGTATCGGAAATGCTGCCGATACCACAAAAAAAGCTGGCATTGGAATCGGTGAGTATTTGAGTCCACGTACCGATCCGATACCATTTTCCTAAACATAGCCTAGGTATGCCCGCTAGCTTTGCTAGCTTTGCTTACTTACAGAGTGTCACGGCGTGCGCCCAAATTGATATCGCTCCTCGCTCACTAGTTAGGCGGCC
>JAQQZT010000017.1:6506660-6524881 GCA_030068275.1 Clarias platycephalus
CAGCATTCCTTTACAATGTAGAAAGAAATAAAAATCAGGAACCATCATGGAGTTAGAAAGTGACCCCAAACTTTTGATCGGTAGTGTACAGTACATACTATGTTTGTCCACACTGTACCATATTAGATATGTTAGTACTGTACATACTGATCATATGGTATAATGCAGGCAATACCATATTAGCTACTTTCTGAACTTCAGTAGACACTGTGGTACCTTATATGTTTCATGGTATTCACCAAAGTATTGTGTATTAACATAATTAGAACAACAGGACAATTTTCACGGTAGAGGTTACTGTATAAATATTACCATTATGGCACATACTGTACTGTACGCACATGGCACATACTGTATAACAGTGTCCTGGTAAGAGGCAATAGAAACAATTTCTATACTGTAAAATTCATGTTGCAGTCTTTGACAACTTAAATACAACAACTACAGGGGGGGAAAGCATGTTTTAGACTTAATATACATTCATTTACACGAATGAGTATACATTTTATGGGCCATCACCATTATAACTGCAATTTACTCTCATTTCCTGCAGCTCTAACAGTAAAAAGAGCATGTTGAGTAAAACAGCAATGCTACATTGGGAGACTTAAATCTGTATTTGACAGAATAAGTTTATGGAAATTATATATAACCACTTTCAATATTTAGTGACTTTCCCTGCTCCCGGCTTAGGCATGGATCTGGTAGACATATTGCACATCCATCCATCCATGCATTTATTATTTACGAGGGTGAGTCAAAAATGATCTGAAAATGTCTGTCTGAAAATGGTCGCCCCACTTGTGTTTGCACAAAAGAAGAGCAGTCCGCAGTGATTCGTTTTTGTGGTCTGAGGGTGTACCTGGTGCTGAAACAACTCCCTGAAGAGCAAAATCAGAATTGGAAATCTGCAAACCAAATTTGGACTGATACTCTAAGGAAGGCGAAGGTTTCTTAAAGAGAATCATTACTGGTGACAAGACATGACTTCATCACTATCGCCGACCGGGAAAAATTTTAAAAGTCGACCATCAGCTGGGAAAATAAAGATGCATGAGGCGGGGTACACTCTGGACAGGGTGCCAATACATTGCAGGGCACACACACACTCATTCACACGCTATGAGCAATTTGGCAACGCCAATTAACCATGTCTTTGGACTGTGGGAGGAAACCCACCAAGCACGGGGGAGAACATGCAAACTCCATGCACACAGAGACGGAATCGAACCTGGCCGGGAATCGAACTCAGACCCCGGTGGTGCAAGGACAGTGCTAACCCTTACACTATCGTGTCGCCCTATCATTATACGTATTTAATTTAATTTACATACTTAATTTAATATAAAGAAATGAGGAGCGATCAGGACTTTTGCTCAGTCCTGTACTTCTGACAGAAACAACCAGGCAAGGTGAGACAACTAATCTTCTGAGTAGATCCTTCACAAAGCTGGTATGACCTGACTGGCAGAGCAAGTTTTGGAGCAGTCAGGGATGACAGTTAGTCTTCAAGGTGGAGAAGTCTGTGAGGGATACGCACTGTGTCAGAAATCACCGAATTTACTCACTCACACCTTATTTTCTATTATCCAGTATCTACAGTATGGACAGATAAATAGGGTTGGAGAAATTTAGACATTGGACTGATTTTGGACTACAATTACTGACTCCTTTTCTATGTACAATTGGAAAAATTCTGATTGGATCAATGTACAGTCTTTATAAAAGTGGACATAGCCTTTTTATCAACTAAAGCAACTCTATAGTAAATCTTCATCCTGTTCTTCCATCGCTGAGTTTTTGACAACGGAGGGCTGCAGACTGTCCAATATTCACAAGAAGCTACAGCATTTTTTTCTGGACTGATAAGACCAATGAGTACAGATGGATGAAACAGTTTAAAGCAGTGGAAACCAGCATTGAAGACAAACTACGCATTGGGAGCGCATCAACTTCCACCACTGATACGACACCTGGCACACCTGGATTTTTCAAATGGGATACAAAGGTTGGGGTCAATGATGGTGCAAATGCATCACTTTTGATAGAGACTGTATTGAGTAGGACGTTTGTATAGAGGATCTTTGCAGTTTGAACAACCTATAAAAGACTCTGGTACAGCCCAAGTAATATACGCTCAGCTACGGTTGCATCCTCAAGTCTTTGTTCTGTAACCTTTGAGGTTACACTCAAGTCTGTCCATGAAATGTCTTTGTCCACGCTGTTGCTTAGCAGCCAAAGTGTATTATAGTCATTTAACCAGGGTTGAGGGGGATTCATGCTTTGCTTTGTGTCAAAGATCACCATTACCTTATGATAACATTCACTGATTTCCTGCTTTAATAAACAGCCTTTATTGTTATTAAATATCTACTTTAATGCAGCTGTTTTTCACATCTGCAGTATCCACACTCCTGACAAGTAGATTTTGAGCTAAACGTCCAGTTCATACTGATGCATTATGGGAAATATGCTGTACTAACCTAAAACGATAGGAATTTAAAGAATGCTATGAGACACCATGGGAACTTATATGTTTTAAATTTATATGATAAAGTCAAACACATTTGTTGATATAGTGGGCTCGTGCATAGACAGAGCTCAGATAGAGCGTAACAAAACAAATAAGTCATGAGTAAGTGGAATAATGACAACATCATTCGTTGAGATCAATGCTACTCTTTGAATAATTGACAGCATATTAAGTGCACACACACACACACACACACACACACACACTTTTATAGGTTAGATATTAATTACTGAAATACACAATAATTAATTATTCGAATTTTTACATTTCATCTATATAGACAGGTCAATTTTAAACTTTACATGCAAAATTACTTTCTCACTCCCTCCTTTAAGGTTTTCCCATTTTGGCATCTTAACTCTAACATCAGGCTGCTATTTGCTAGTAAATGTGCTTTAAAAAAAAACAGATAAATCAATAAATGAGAACACAATGTCTCATCATGTCTTAATCACTCTGGGAGTGGGCATGTCTGGGAATTAACCTCCTAATGATTGATTGGCTGGGTACAGACACTGAGATGAGTTTTTGTTTCAAATTAGTTGTTTTGAAAACCAACAAACTGATCCCAGACCAAACCCAAATTCATCTAGCATATTCAAAAATAATACGGTGCCATTGGGTGAAAATGCATCCAAACTGCTAGAGTTAGGGTTTAGGGTTAGGGTTTAGGGTTAGGGTTAAGTTTCTTTTTCTTTACCTCACTTGAGTATTCTGATTCTCGTGCAATTTGCTCTCCTTCTCTCTTTAGCAATATTAGAAATCAAATGAACAAAGCCTTTAGCATCCTGCATGTTAACGACACTTAATAATAATAATAATAATAATAATAATAATAATAAGTTTATTTTATATAGCGCCTTTCAAGAGACTCAAGGCCGCTTTACAGTAACAGAAATATTTATACATAGAAAGAGACATCTAAAAAACAACAAAAACAAAATACAGATAAACATGAAACCCATAACATTTATTTAATCATCAATTCCAAGATTGGGAAAACAGGATGAGAAAAGATATGTTTTAAGGTGGGTTTTGAAATCCTGTATTGAAGAAAGATCACGGATGTGTTTGGGAATAGAGTTCCAGAGTGTCGGGGCAGAAATACTAAATGCTCGTCCTCCAAATGATGCTAATTATGGCGAGTAGACCATCATCTGCAGATCGGAGTGTGCGAACAGGGGAGTAATTATGAATAAGATCAGAAATATATGGATGGGCAAGACCATGCAGTGCTTTGAAGGTGATAAGAAGAATCTTGTATTGAATGCGGGAGCGAACAGGTAGCCAGTGAAGTTTGTGTAGGACAGGAGTGATGTGTGAGGATTTCTTTGAATAAGTGAGGACCCTAGCAGCAGAGTTCTGAATGTATTAGAGCTTATTTAAAGTTGTATTTGGTAGACCATAAAAAAGAGAATCGTCAAGTCGAGAGAGAAGTCAGGAGAGTAGTCAAGTCGAGAAGTAATGAAAGCATGAACCAGTGTCTCAGCATCCTTGATGTCTAAGAAGGGCCGTAGACGAGCTATATTACGGAGGTGATAGAAGGCAGATTTAGTAAGTGACGAAATGTGAGGTAGAAAGGAAAGATGGGAGTCGAAAGTTATACCCAGATTTTTAACGGTGGTGGAAGGTCTAACCAAGGTCCCGGAAATGTTAACAGTATCAGTACAAAAAGAAGCAACGGTTTTAGGTGTACCAACAAGTAAAAAATCTGTTTTATCAGTATTGAGCTTGAGAAGGTTACTTATCATTTGTAAACTGATCTGGTCAGTTCACCATTCACTGAAAAATTAGCTTGTTCAGTTAATGTCTTGTTCATGCACAATATTTATATCAGTTAGGAGTAAAGAAATGGCGGCACGTTGCTTTGTGGTTAGCACCGTCGCCTTGCACCTCCAAGGTTCGGGTTCGATTCCCGCCTCTGTGTGCATGGAGTTTGCATGTTCTCCCTGTGCTTGGTGGGTTTCCTCCGGGTCCTCTGGTTTCCTCCCACAGTCCAAAGACATGCAGATTGTGTGTCCTTTGCGATGGATTGGCACTCTGTCCAGGGTGTACCGCACCTTGTGCCCTAAGTCTCCTGAGATAGGCTCCTGTATACAGGATAAAGCGGTATAGAAGATGAGTGAGTGAGTAAAGAAATGGCCTAATGTTTTACAACATGTATAAGCAGTCAAATGAAAACAAATCAATCAAATCGTTTAGTAGAGGAATCAGGTCGCTTGTTAAACACTGTACAAATGGCATTATACCTCACTTACTCATCGTCTATACTGCTTTATCCTGTATTTAGCGTCACGGGGGGCCTGAAGCCTATCCCAGGAGGCTTAGGTCATGAGGCAGGGTACACCTTGGACAGGGTGCCAATCCACCGCAGGGCACACACACATACACTACAGGCAATTTGGGAACGCCAGTTAGCCTAATCTGCAGGTCTTTGGAAGGAAACCGGAGTACCCTGAGGAAACCCACCAAGCACAGGGAGAACATGCAAACTCCACGTGCACAGAGACGGGAATTGAGCCTGGCCGGGAATCGAACTCAGACCCTAGAGGTGCAAGGCGACAGTGCTAAACCACCATGCCGCCCTTGCATTATACTGTACCTTTGTATTCAAAACAATGCAAAGTGTAATAAGAAAAAAGGTGAGGTTTTAATTGACTTAAGTTAAGACAAGATAAGACAAGACAAGACAAGATAAGAAAAGGGTTCATACACATGTCATTGAGCAGACTAGGTGATGAACACACCCTTCTTCGGAGAGATGTCCGTCATTTCAGTGATAGTTTCCTACAGGGTCAGGTTGCCAGCTTGACAGCTGATTGTATCCAAGCAGTTGAAGGTGAAAGACTTTACTCAAAGGCTGAATAGTGGCAGCTCGGGAGCACTGGTGCTCAAACCCTGACCCTTCTTCAATTAACTTACCTTTACCTAAATTACTACCCCCTGCTGGAGAAGTGCAGAGTTGCACATCTTCTTCATACTGACAACCTCAAGTTTCCATCACTAAAGTTAGTTGCTTCCCCCTGAGAAGCACTTGTATATCATATAGCTGAAATGGTTCCTAGGCTCTGTCCCCTGATGATGAGATGACTGTATGTGTTGAACCACAGTCCTTTTCGTTCGAGGACAACATCCTGTTGCGCAGCAACCGGTCTTAAATCGAGTTATTAAATGACCTAGTTGTGCAGCTATGTAAATCCCAGCTGTGATCTGACTCGCTAAGCAGCCTGGCTTTCCTGTAAATTATGCACAGTGTTATGCTCAAGAATCTCATCAGGCTTATGATGCCTCTTGTGACTTGTAATATCAAATTAATTGGATAACATGGCGTTTTAGAAGTAAGTGAAGCATTGTTTGAGCGAGCACAGTGACTGAGTCAGGGTTATCAGTGGACAGGAGTCTGTGTTTAGCACCGTTATACACAAGAAGGCCTGAAGATTATTAAACAGAGCTGACGGATTTACTGCAACGTTTTCAGTCACACATACACATCAAGGCACTAAAACACACACACACACACACACACACACACACCCTCTTTCTATCTCTTGAATGCAAAGATGGAAAAGTCAATTAAATGCAAATTCCCTGGACATTCATGCACATTCTTGTTCAGTCCTTGAAACAAAATCCCAAACACACATGTTTACACAAGGATCTGTCACTGAAATCTTCCTTTTCACATTCTCAATTCAGTGCCTAAATAAATACACACACACACACTAATGCAGGAGAAAGTGTTGTATGTGCTATATGCTTCGCTTCGCTTTTTAGTCGCTTTTTAGTCTACAACTAGGGAGCTCAATGAATAAATTAAAACCCAAGGCACCACAGTCTTGTCCATCAAACACACTACACACACAGAGCATAACTGGTGCTCGACTATTAATTTAGGTAGGAAAAAAAAGCATAAAAGGCAAAACTAAGAGGTAATGTCAATCTGTTTCAGAAACAAAAAATATGTTTTAATGTCAATTTAATTATTTCTCAACAGTATTGTTTAATTGTTGCTTATATTTGCCTTGAGCTACACTTTCTGAGGTCTATGTGATCTTTAAAGGCTTGAATATTGCATGTGCTTCTTACAGTATTACATTATAATGTAGCAGGACCTACAGTATAGTGCATAGTGCATAGTGCAGTAGATGGGCACTAATGAAAGACAAATTATGCACATCGGCTTTGTTGCCTCCATTACTGCAACACAACACACATACTGTACACAATGCCTTGAACTCAATAGCTTACCTCTGATCTATTAAATTTTTGACTCAGCATTGTAGGTGATTATAATGCAAATAATCCGAGGTGAACGGTAACTAAGTATGTTACTGTACTTTAGTAGGTTTATTAGTGATTACATTTTACTTTTACTTCACTGCATACTGCAAAAAATATCCGTACACATTTGTGCATGTCATTGGGTTAAGGCTAATGTATGCTTCTGCATCAGGTCTAGATGGAGCCTACAGTACGTCTTAGGCTATACAAGTGGACTTTAGCATATGCTCCATTAGTGCGCTGGTATAGTCGTGTCATTCTGCAATTACACTGCCAAACCACTAGTGGGCAGTGGGGTTTCTTGTTGGAGGTCCCGCTAATAGATGTTGAGCAAAAGTTAAGTTACTTTTATTTAATTTACTGCCATGAAAAAAATATTTACACACTTATTGCCTCGAAGTCGTCCATGTTCATGTAGATTTCTAATGGAAGTGTAGAAGATAAAGCCGTAAATCCTCAGAAGAAGAAGCCATAAAGATGTTGCTAGCATGCAGACCAATCGCAGCTGCGTTGCCACGATGTGCACTTACATTTCTAGGTGAGATCTTGTCACTGAAGCATAAAACAGCTTTTACATAACAGCAATCTGTAATTTAAAGTGGTAATATCGCCACCTGCTGGCTATTATATGTAACGTGTGATTTGCTTTCCCTCTGTAAAATGTTCAATCATGTGGCAGGTGTTTGAAATCAGAAATGGAGGTGGTTTCAGACTGCGATGAAAACAGTAGTGCAGAAGGAGAGAGAGAGAGCGAGAGATGACTTACTATGACTTCAAGGCTACACATAGCTAATACAAGTTCAGTACATTTGATACTTACTGTATGTACATTTGAAGGTAAGTACTTTTGCTTTTTTTTTTCAAGTAGAATAGTACATGGAGGACTTCTACTTTTACTTGAATAATATTTTACCTTGGATATCTTGACAATTTCGTCCAAATCCATCACTTTGTCCATATCCGTCACTAATCTGTGTACACCTTCCTGAGTCTTGCATCAAGTGCAATTGTTTTCCATCACAGAGCCATCCATAACGGAGAGGGTCATCAAGTCATGCTGGCTGGAGTATTTCAGAGTGAGAGCTTTGCTAAACAGTGGATGCCCGAAGGAACAATTTAACATTCTGGGTATGACACCTGTAGACAACTGATGACAGCTAGATGCTGGCTTATGTCTTTATTTGGCTTATATCTTCAAGCGTGATGGAAGAAACATGGCAGAAAGTGGCTGTGTTCTGTAAACAGAAAGGAGAGAGCGACAGCCAGAGAGAGAGAGAATGCTTTAGTGATGCCTAGAGACATGAAGCGAGTGATTCAATTGAATCAGGTTCCCTTTCATTTTGCCCCTAGATTCGATCCGCTTGCATTTCAAAGCCTTCATTTTGATGCATAAATTCACAAACACAAGCTGCTACTTGAAGCGAAGGATAAGCCAAATATTGCCTGTCACTGTTTTTGTGCATATCCAGCCTCATACAAATGCTCAACAAACCCATACAGTGATGAATTAAAGACAACATGAAATCAAACCTGATCTTCTTTACCTTCTCGAGTCATGTTTCTAATTACATTTTTACACAATTTATCGGTATAAGTTACTTAAAATATATATTTTTTTAAAGTATATTTTTGTGCCAATTTTCCATTAGAGCACATTTTAACATCATGATTTTTTTCTTAAAGTGCAATCAAGTCCTAATGATTAAATAAAAAATATACATAAACATAAATAAACGGTTCTGCAAACGGAATGAACCAGGTGCTAGTTCATGTCTGGTGCTAATGCTGGTTTAGAGCCAGTTAAATAGTGAACCTCCTAAGAACAGGCTTTGTTTTTCCATGGGCTAGAGAGTCATTATGTCACTGTACTTGTATACATATGAGTACATCTTTGCTTTCTCATCAGTGCTTATTAAATGGAAACAAAATAGTTTGATGCATGGCCACAAGATACTACAGTATGTAGTGGCCATGACTTAAGAACGTGTGGTAATGATATCATTGATGTCCCAGATGTGACATGATGATTGTTGTTTTGAAGTTGTAAGTACTGTATGTCAATGAGTAAATAAAGATAACCAACCATCTATATTAACAGTTATAAACCAAATCAATTAAAAATTTTCTGCAGTTTACAAGAGGCTAAATGCTGTGAGGTTATTAAGTTGTAGCCACGGCATAATATCCCATGGCCATGCATTAAACTATTTTGTTCCCATGCCTTGAAGACCACAATATGTTTATCTTGTTATCCCCATGCTTTAGTAAGTCATGGCCACAACGTAGTGTCTCATGGCCATGCCTAATACCAAATTAAAAAAAATTGTGAAATTACGGTGGCTTAGTGGCTAGTACTGTCGCCTTGCACCTCCAGGGTCGAGGGTTCGATTCCCATGTCTGGTCTGTTTGGATGGTGTTTGTCCCCATGCTTGTTGAGTTTCCTCCCACAATCATGCAAGACATGCAGGTTAGTCTACAGTAATTGGTGTTCCCCAATCGCCATGAGTGTGTGTGCCCTGTGATTGATTGGCACCATCAGGTACTCCATCTCGTGCCCTAAGTCTCAGGGGACAGGCTCCAAGCCACCTGCGACCCTGTACACAGGATAAAGCGGTATAGATGTTGAGTGAGTATATTTGCTTATCTTTAGCTTTAACCTTTTAACTATTCCTACAAACTCTTTTCTAAAAGAGACAGGTTTGGCGTTACCCGTGCGGTTTGTCGCCCCCTAGTGGCTCTTCCAGTGTACTGATTGCAACACTAGACCACGACCACTGGCACGAGCTCTGAGTGGGAGTGGTGAGTGCTTGCATGTGTGTGTGTGTGCAAAACAGTGTGTTTGTGTGTGTGTGTGTGTGTGTGTGTGAGAAAGAGTGAACCAGAGAGGGAGACGTTTCCCAGCCGCGAGGCATGTGAGTAAATCCTGAAAAAAAAAAAAAAAAAAAACTCCTGTCCGTCGAGCGGCTCGAGCGTATTGGCGCGCGCGCTGAGGATGCATCCGAACAAGTTGGAGTCGAAGGCAGACGGAGCGTAGGAGCGCAAAAGTTTTAACAAGTCAGACGGTGAGGACGCGTCGCCACGGGACTCCGGGACGGTGAAGAATAATGTTCTGAAGCGGGGACGGAAGAGAAGAATAAAACAGGCTATGAAGCCGGTGACGCGGAGCGGGAGGCGGCGGCCCCTCGCGCGCCTCTGCTGCGGCGGCTTCGGGCTGCTCGCGCTCGCGTGCCTCGCGCGCTTCCAACACCTGGCAGGTACAGTACGCGCGAGCGCATCGTTTCGTTACCCACAGCCGCGTGCGCACACATCTCACATTAATGATGTGCTCCAGTTTTTTTTTTTTTAAGCAATTGTATGTTGGATATATGCTTATTTTTTTTTTTATTCTAGTCTAGTCTGTCTCATGCATGAACAATAGACTATAATCTTACTATGCACCAGGGATAGAAACAACACCTTTCATTATTATCAGATCTTATTTCCTTCTGTGCATTATGGGTTGTTTTAGTATCTCCATCAGTGTTACACCTGCGTCATACCTTCAGCATCTCTGGCGCCTTCATCATCTGGTTTTCCATGCTTCATTACACTACACTTAAAAAGAAACAGATTATATCAATCCTGTTCATGAGCAAGAAATTGTCATTGGTACCATGCAATTAAGAGTAGGAACCACACCCTGACTGGCTTGAATGAAGCTTGACCCCATCCATGACATGCATAAAGAGGTCATGCTTTCATGTGAACATTTATCGAAATATTTGTACTTCTATTCACTCTCATGCTTTTCTTCTTCTTCTGTATTTAGTATTGTTAAAGGGTTGGTACATGGCAATAAGAAAATGCTTCATATCTTTAGAGGTAGGTAGTACTACCACTACTTCTACTACTACTACTATTGCATATTGCGCATCTACATCTGATCTGGCATACCATGAATCTTTATAAAATTCCAAAGAAGAGAAAATTTCTTTGCCCAGACCAACTTTTAATCTTGTCAATTTAGGCACAATACAAGATGCATTTTCTACCATTGCGACTACCATCTCTTGGAGCTTTAGTTCATGGTTTATGGTTCTGGAAGCTGTAATCATACCCAGCATGCATGCACTCTGATTCCTGTGTAAACTTTTAAATAAGAATTTTAATGTCTAACAGTGTACAAATCACACAAACTCTATATTTCTCCAGCTACATGTTTTAAAATTTTGGACCTTCCCTTTCTAGTTAAAAAAAAAAAAAAGCCATCTCTGGTTGAGCAGTACATACAGTAAAGTTGCACTAATCTAAGTCTTTGTCTTGAACTGCATAATGCACACTGCATATCCTTTTAATCTTTCATTGTGCCATTTTGGTTGCGTATTGCTACGGAAGTGATATGAGATTAAAATAACTTTTTTAGTTTTTGTGCAAATGAAAGAGCGAAAGCTTGAGCGCAAAACTAGGTAGCGTCAACTGGGTTACTATGACTGCCTAATCAAGCTGCAGTGCCTGAAGCTGTGGTGTAGCTGAACAATCTAAGCACTTAGCGACAATGTAAGCTGTTGCTGATGGATAAAGAGTTGTTCCAGTGAAGGGGTGTTTCCTGTGGTTCTGTGCATCTCCGAGGCTATTGCATTTGCCTGATGTCTGTTAACTTGAGCTAGCTAGCTAAAACTCAGAGTGCATTTTGTTATCTAATCAGTGGATTTATTTTTCAGACTGTCAGAAAAAATCTGGTAGAAACCAGTATTAGCATGCATAGGATATAAACAAGCTGATTGCACAAGCACTCCATAATGTGGACAAATCTGCTGACTCGCACCCATCGGTCACTGGCTTCCCATAAAAATTGGAGAACAAATCTGTCTGACCAGATTAGGAAAAAAAAAAAAAAAAAAAAACTCCATCTTTACATCATACAGATGAAATGTTTCACTGATGTTTTTAATTGACATTTTCTCTCTCTCTCTCGCTTTCACTCTTGCTCGATCGCTTCCCTATCTGGTTTCCAGCTCCTGCCAGTCACCATGTACATATGTAGGTTGAGCCTCTTTCTTTCCGAAAGTCAGTCCATGATGTAGTTTAGGTACTAGCTCAAGAACTTCATATTACCAAGTTTTGTTTTGTTTTTAATCTGCAGACTCAATAATGCCTTATTATGCTAGAAAATTAAACAATTAAATTATGTTTCTCCAGCTGAGTCAAGAAAAAAAACAATTAGAGCTTGTCTCACATCTTGTTGAAGCTGCTTCAGGCTTATATCCTTCATCACGTATTCAGTTATTGTGTACAGAACACCGTAATTATCTAAGCAAAGCTATTCTTCGGTGGATAAAGTCTTGTAAATTACGTTAAGCAATAAGTACAAAAATCTCGCAGCTGTCACAGCTTAATCCTCTAAAGCACATGCCTGCTTTATCGTAACTAAGGAGCCTGTAGGCTGTTATTACCTGCATGGAAAAATTACTGCAGAGAACGTCAGTGTGTAAAGTTGGGTGAGGATGTGGAATTTATCTAAAACTACGTTCACATGTGCATATTTTATATTTCATTTTATAGATTGTAAATAAAAAGTTAAAGCTACTCTAAAAGAGCAGCTTGGAGCATTTTGAGAAAAGTAAGTTACACTAAGCCTAATGTCAGTATCCAGTAAAATCAGGGGAAAGTGTGAATTCTATGGCACTAAATAATGTAATATATGCACAACATGTTTTAGGTAATAACCCCTTCATTAATGCATGGCTCAAATGAAAGAGATTGTAAAAGATATAGAGTATGTACTATACATTACAAGCTATATGCAGTACCAATGTATATAAGTTATAATGGTGTTAATAAACTGCTAAAGGTATTACTTAATGGTAGAGACAAAAGTATGAAAATCATATTTATATCCATAATTTGTTTTTACATAAGATGGAGAAGGAGCCTGAAAAATAAAATGGATAAAAAATCAAGTGAAAGCTGTATTTTTTTCCTGTCATGCATGGCTTTAAACAGGGGTGTATGTGTTACAGGGCACCGAAATAAATTAAATTCCAAAATAAGAAAATCGTGCAGAAGGGATTAGGTTTGTGTGTGTCGACTCTGGAGAGCGGATCTGTGTTCTCCTAGCGCCGGCGTGTAGGCCTGTCCATGATCAGCACTTGTTAATTAGGGAACGTACAAAGCAAGCTCCACAATAAAGCCACAGGTGATCAGCTTATCCTTTTGATTGTAGCTGGGAATAAAAAAAAATAAATCAAAGAAGAGAAGCAGGGCATGCAGGTTATGTAAGTGTTATATAATTCACATGGAGGTGTTGTGGCTGTTGTGTAGTAGGTGACATGACACTCAAAATGCTAAATGCAAATTGTATTCACTATATATATATATATGTGTTTTTTTTAAGTACAAACTTTTTT
The DNA here is from genome assembly GCA_030068275.1 of Clarias platycephalus. NCBI lineage: Eukaryota > Metazoa > Chordata > Actinopteri > Siluriformes > Clariidae > Clarias > Clarias platycephalus. The sequence goes on from JAQQZT010000017.1 coordinate 6,519,861, forward strand.
TTTTACATAAAAATTTTTTTGCTACAGAAAAATAAATTGTAAAAAAAAAAAAAAAAAAAACCTGCTAGATTTTGCATGCAAAAAATGATGTAGTTGCAACAGTCAAAGTCCTAAGAAAAGCTGTGGGTGGTTTTACAGGATGCTCAGTAAAACTTAGTAGCTAATTCAGTGTTTCCCACACATACTGTAGAGTACACTTGGGAGAGCTGCCAAGGTATACTGATGGCCGCCCAAGTATACCTGCCCACCCTTTTAAAAAATCTGTCTGGGAGAACAATGCCACCCGCGATTGATTAACTAATAGCGGACAGTTTCCTCTCACGCCGCCTGTCCCTCAGAGTGGTGTACTGTACTGAGAGGCAGTAAATGTAACAGATGTCAGCTATCGTAAAAAGAATGAGATAAAGGTACTGACGGTCGCACATTTTTTGTGGAGAAAGACAGTTTCACATAGTGAACGGACTCTTCTTTAAAAAAAAATTTTAAAAGCCAGGAAGACTGACCCATAAAAAAAAAAAATAAAAAAAAAAGCAATCTTGGTTAATGACCTTTTAAAGAAAATACGCAAGTCCTGCAAATGTGTGTTGACAGGGGAGGCTTCAGACAGCAAACTGTGCATTTGAGTTTTCAGATATGTAGAACTTCACAAAATGTGCATATTATTATTATTATAAATTTTTTTAAACAACCGTAAACAACCATTAAAACACTTGATCCTATGAACCCGTGCGATTCCTTTTTTTTACTCAGGCATGTTTGTCTAATTGACATAAAATTCAGTTAATCATATCGCCTAGGTTGTAGTTTACGGGGCTTCTTCATAGTTGTGTTTTTTGAAGGCGTCGTTGCTTCATAGCATTTATTTGCATGTGCCTAAGACTAGTCTACATATATTTTACTGTATATATGCAGTGGGGATTAAAATATTTTGCTTGCAACCATGTGATTCCGTCTGTTGAAACTCGAAATATAAATTTTGCATGGTTTTTTTTTCCTCTTTTTTTTTTTATCCCATTAGTTTATATTAAAATTTTTCATGAAGTGTACAGTAATTCTGTACGCGAGTGTGCTTGGTTTTGGTAGTGACTAGTGATTTGCGTCTTCTTACCGACTTTTATCGCGTACATTACTGTGTAAAGGTCTAACCCCACAGCTCATTTCCTATATTAAATTAATGAAATGGGGAAAAAACCTCAGCAGCAACCTCTTTTCCCCTCTCGTCTGTTCCAACCACTCAGCATTCAGCATCACCATTATACTAATTACAGACCTGATCAAAACCGACCTGATCATCTGTCAGCACCTTCGCCTGTTTCTCACTGATTCATACCTCAAGTTAGATGTGTTTTTCTAAGCCTGAATGGTTCATAGATCACGGTGTGGTTTAACACAAAACAAAGCAAAAATTCCTCTGAAACTGATCAGGTACAGGGACTGGACTGAAAAGGAGAACAAAATACTTGCCAAAAATTAGAGCCAAAAAACATCCTTCAGAAAAATTGGACTACATAAAAAAAAAAAAAAAACTCTAGCTCTTTGGAAGCAAAAAAAAAAAAAAAAAGGGATGGCTCATGGTGTTTAAACAGTACTGTATGTGTACTTATTGGATGGTATAGTCTACACTGTAGGCCTGGTACTGTATATAGGTGCTGCATAAATTAAGCTCCAACATTTATTTTACTCCACGCAATTAGCACCAGTGACACATAGATATCACACTAGCACCACACATTCCTCTCTTTCTATAAGGAAAGAATAAAGAAAAGGTGTTGAAGATGTTAATTCCCACCTTACTTCTTCTTTAAATCAGTGTTGTGGTATAGACTATAACCGCACAATCTCGTTTCACTTAATAAATTTTGACAGGTCTCATGATGTCATAATATAATATAGTCTGTTATTAGAATTATCGGGTGTATGGATCTCCTAAAATATTGCTGCACAATATAGCTACAACTGATTAGTGCACATTCATGTTATTTGAACTTTCTGAATAAAAGCTCTAATGTGCTGTATTTTGGTTGATAATTTAACAGATTAGACATAGTAGTATTTAGTATTGTAATAATATCGATGGAATGATATAGATATTATATTCAGTTTTCATTTGAAATTTCATCTGCCATCTATGTACACTATATGGATAAAAAAGTATTTGTTCAAGCCTGTCAATTATTGAATTCAGGTGTTTTAATCAAGCGCCGTATCCCCAGTAAAGGGCAATCTTAATGTTTCAGCATACCAAGACATCTTAGACAATGCTATAATCCAACTTTGTGGGAACAGTTTGGGGAAACTGTTCCCCAGAGCACAAAGCAAGGACTTTAAAGACATGGTTTGAGAAGTTCCGCGTGGAAGAACTTAACTGGCCCTAACACAGAGCCCTGACCTCAACCCCATCGAGCACCTTTGGGATGAACTGGAACAGAGATTGCGAGCCAGGCCTTCTCGTCTACCATCAGTGACCGACCTCATAAATGCTCTACAGAATGAATGGGCACGAATTCCCACAGAAACACTCCAAAATCTTGTAGACAGCCTTTCAAGAAGAGTAGAAGCTGTTATAGCAGCAAAAGGGGGACCAACTCCATAGTAAATTATATGTGTTTGGATTCAATGTCATTGCAGGTTTCACCAAATCCTTTTGTCCATGTGATGTATGTTTATTAATGCGACAAGTAAAAAAGGATGTGTGTAGTGCAGCAGGCAGTGGGATTTAAAGCAAATATAGCGGCCTGTTCACTCAGCATTAAAATGTGTTTCACTATGAAGCGTGTATGTACATAAAGTACTAGGGATATGACAACCATAGTAATAGAACACTTTCCGTTTAGATCATGCCCAGTTTGGGTTTAGATCTGAATACAGACACACTTGTGGATATTTGGATCAGTACACATTTAGCGACAGTGACATTGCTTTACACCATAGTACTGTACATACCTCCAGGCTTGGGCTTTAACACAGTTACCATTTCCAAATTGCCTGTAGTGTGTGACTGGTTGTGTGACTATGTGTGAGTGCTTGTAGAGAATAGATGGATGGATCTATGTATAAATCTTGTAAATCTTTTTGTCCCATGGACATAGGACATGACTCAGCCTTGAACAGCATTTCAAAGAGAAATTATCTTTCAATTATAACACTAAGGCAAGTTCAGTTGGAGCTCTATCATACCCTGATGTACAGGATGTACAAGGTCAATAGTGACCCGCTGCCTCACATTCATTCAGCTACATAAACGTAAAAAAACAACAACACATTGAATCAGCGTGAGAGTTCAATGCTATTCAGCTGCAGCTGTATCGCCAAGAATTCATACCAGATGTATTGCATAAGACGCATATCACAACTGTATGGCCAATCCACATTTCACAATGCACATGCACACGTCTGTCTGTTTATGTAATATTTTTACATAAACATATTATTATATGTATGTATATTATTTATGTATGTAAAATAAAACAGTAGTAAGGATGAGTAATTTTTTTCTGTCGTTATGAAGCAGAACAAATATGGCAACCTGACTCATGAACATAATTTGATGGACAGCAATGAGACAGTAATTAATGCAGTGAGACATGCGGCACAGTTACTGTCCCCCTCCCAAAAGTGATTATTTTTCAATTACAGCTCATACTAAAATATTTTATTCTTGGTATACCGCACCACTTCACCAGTAATTCCCTTACCGGCTGCAGTTTTTGTCTCTTTTTATATTATTTCTTTTTCAAAGAAGTTGCTTGTCATGTTACCAAAAAATTGATTAAAGTCTCCTTGCAAAAAAAGAAACAACGATTTTGCTTGTTTCTTTGTTAATACTTTTTTTTAATGAAAAATCAGTCCAACAAGATATTTAGTTTAAAATATAGCTCTGTTTTCTGATGAAAGCTTGTAGATCAGGTTCTACAAAATCATTTCATGAACAAATAACAATATACTTCTTAAGAAACCAATGGGGAATTAAAATTCAACAGGATTTCAACAGGGCTGTAGTGGAGGCTAAAACCACCTGCTATTTCTTTTAAGTAGCATTTACTCACCTGTGACTAGCGTTTACTCACTTCTTACTAGCGTTTTTTTTTACCTTTGACTAGCGTTTACTCACTTCCGACTAGCATTTTCTTACATCTGACTAGCATTTACTCACTTCTGGCTAGCGTTTATTCACCTCTGACTAGCATTTACTCACTTCTGGCTAGCGTTTATTCACCTCTGACTAGCATTTACTCTCTTCCGACTAGCATTTTCTTACATCTGACTAGTGTTTTCTTACCCCTGACTAGCATTTACTCACCTCTGGCTAGCGTTTATTCACCTCTGACTAGCCTTTGCTGACTTGTGACTGGTGTTTACTCACCTCTGATTAGCATTCATTCATCTCTGATTATCATTGACTCACTTCTGACTAGTGTTTTTTTCCACCTCTGACTACATTTGCTCATCGCTTCACCTCTGACTAGCATTTTTTTACCTTTTTTTTTTTTCCATCTCTGACTAGTGTTTATTCACCTCTGGCTAGGGTTTAAGTACCACTGACTACTGTTTGCATACTTATGACTAGCAGTTACACAGCTTTAAAATTTGCTAAAATTATTCCTGGAATGGCTTTTCAACAGCAAATTTGACAACATGGATATATGACGATTTTCGAAGCGTGGAAATGACAAGTCTCCTCCAGCCGATGCCAATATATATATATATATATAAAATTGTGTTGTGAATATGCTTTTATATTTTTGCAGGGCTAGCCAGGTATTAATGTGAATTATAGTTTTTAAAATATTCAGCTTTTTTTCCTCATTGAAGTGCATGACGGATTATGGTCCGCCTTACCTTGATCACATAATTGATAGTTTACTCACCTCTTTGTTTTATTACTACAGCCCTGGTTCTTAACATACATATACAGAATTGAACACACAAAAATGAAACATTTTACAGCCACAGTGGCATTAATAGAATACATAGGAGTCTCACTGTTAAAGGTGTCTCGTAGAATCATTAATCATCTACCG
>JAQQZT010000017.1:6532105-6548047 GCA_030068275.1 Clarias platycephalus
GGTTACGTAACGTGCAACGTCACGTGATCTCAACCGCGATTAAGACGATAGACCAAAATCTCTACCGGTTGACAAATCTCTATCGCCCACCCCTAATGTGTAGGTATCCTTGACCAATGCTTGAATGCTGAATGTTCTGGGGTTAAATCCAGGGTTGCCAGATAAAAATCCACCCCAATGTAAATCTAAAACCAGCCCAAATGGAATAAAAACTAACCCAACTTCTTCTTTTGTCCAGTCACACTTGATAACTGCAGGATTTCGGTCAGGACTTAATAAACATTTACTTTTATTAATAATAAAGTAATAGATAGATAATTTATCTATTGCTTTAATTCACTTTATATTCATTTAATTTGGATAGTTTTAGCCTCATGCTTCATGCTTTTCTGTAGTACAGTATGCTACATCTTAACAAATATTTTTGCTTCAAAAATTTGGAAGCACTTTGCATTATAAATTCTTTGAAATCCGATATGTACTATAAGTATAAGCAACAAATATAAAAACAAGAAAATGTTGTTCCTGATATTCTCATCCTGTACAAAGACCATTACAAATAATTTTAGATATGCTATGTCTTTGTAAAGGATCAGAAAATATCACTACGAATCCATGTCATTAAACCTTTGTTGCCAGGTATTCCATCCAGGTGTTAATCCTCAAATTGGAAATTGGACATTTATCTTTATTATTCGCAAACAGACAAGAGAGAGACTGGTTTTGTATGTGGGTTTTGGCACTCGCCATCCAAACAAAGTTTTATCAACAACTAAGTAATTTGAGGGTTATGTTCAATTATAAAAAATATGATAGATCTTTTTTTCCCTAGAAAAAGGAAATTTTACATTTTTAATAATATAAAATAGTGAAAGTATGTATTATTAAGGGTGGAATCTGACAGTGAGATTTGTCCTATTTCATCTTTTAGTTCCCAAGAATCTCACAGTTATTCTCATCTTTGCATCACTAAATAGCGTCTTATATTTTGCTAGAACCAAGACTAATTTTAATAAGCATTCATACTCCAGGACTCAAATTGTGAAAGAGAGCCTCAGGAAGGATGAGGAATCATTTTCACACTTAACGTCGTCACCACATTGTGTGCGATAATCAAAGCTAAATGTGATCAAATGAAATATTAGTGTTTATTAAGTGCTCGTAAGTGACCTACTTGGTGTTCACAGCTTGCATTACTAAAAATAGGAACAATCCTTGTGTGAAACCTGGTGGAATCGTAGGCAAACCCTAATCATTGTTATTAATCAAGACATTTCCATTTCCATATATGCTTCCTTTTTATGCTTCCGTCTTAACGAAACACCTGCGAGGTGATTGCGGACGGATTCATAACCTAAAAGAGACTATTTGGTTTGTGACAATTTCACACGATCAAGTGAATAAACAAAGCAGATCATTTAAATACCAAGATGTAATACTGAAGGGAATAGAGGTGCTAATGACAATGGTCTTATCCTAGGTGCTTTGACACTGTCTGTATGTGTGTTCAGATTTAAATGTGGGTGTATCCCAAACCACATTTTTTTTTGTTTATTTGTTTGTTTTTTGAATATGAATTATGAAATACGAACCCTAGCTGATGGTGCAACAGAAACAGGTTCACCCTGTTGGTAGAAAGGCCATACTGTCTTCCTCCACTGTCATAGCAACACTTTCCAATCATGGGCATGTGTGAGCTCATGTATGAAGATGTGAACATGTAGCGCTTTCCCTTGGAGTGTGTTATGCTGCCCTGTGATGCAACACAAGCAGCATTTAAAACACATGGGTTTAGCTGGCCTCACGTGTCTTAGAGGAAGCACATGTTAGTCCTCACATTCCCTGGTTAGTAGCTGTCTTATGATAGGAGAGAGCTGGCTGGCAGCTGACTGAATTGGGGACCGAAAAATCCCTCCAGAGGTAGAAATGCCAGCATTGCCAGGATGCCATAAATAAAAGCAAATACACACACATACACACACAGGCTTGGTGCTTTTTATCCTGCAAATGTGAAAAATACACCAGTAAATTAAATCCATAATGAGCCACAGGTGGAAATAAATGTTACTTGTTGTTGTTGGCTTCACCAGCCTTCCGCCAGACCATGGATGCTTCGATTGCCACGAAACCCCATCACCAGAAAAGAACAGAAGTCTATTATAAGGTCCAAGCCATCTGTACACCCAACCTGTGGCCCACCTCAATCTTGACCGGCTGAAATGCCAGATATCAACAAGTGATCAGTGTGTCTGCATCCTTGATGCGGTGAAGCCATTGGGGCAGGTGTGACACAGACAGAGGATTGGAATTCCCTAAGAGGATTCCCTAAGAGATAGTATGTAAGAGTGAGGATGTCCCACTTGATGGCTAGACAGTCCTCCTCAATGGTTCTTTCTCAGACAGTTTGCATCTAATGTACAGCACCAGATGCTCCTCTCCCTTTACCACCCTGGACAAAATGGACCACAGCTTTCTATCTAATGGGTCGGTTTGGAAGAGAAAAGGGAGCAAGAAATCCGGTAAATGCAACAACAGGCCCCCAAACAAAACCAGCTTTTCCCTGGTTGAAATCCTGTTTGCATGGCTCAGTCTATTGGTGCCCCCTTTTTAGTGAGGTCAGTCAGTGGGCTGGTGACATCTGAAAAATTTGTAACATCTATAATAGCCGGCCAGCCAAGAACTGTCTCACCAATTTTTTTGGTGTTTATGTCTTTTGGCTGGCCATAATGGCTACACTCATCATTTTGGGGATGCACCTGTCTGTGTCCTGAGGGGAAACCCAGATATTGTGTACAACCAGCCCAGTTGCATGCTTCTTTGGGTTTGCAATGAGCTGTGCCAATCTTAACAATCTCAGGACAGTCCTGAGGTGTCGCATGTGCTGTTGCCAAGCATTACCATTTAAAACTAAAAATTTTTATTTTTACTGTTTGATGTCTGTTTGATCTGTCTCATTAATCACAGGACTGAAAGCAGTGGCATTTGTGTTCTCCTGTAGCAGGAGAAAAACCTGATGAAGTTTGTAATCTAAGTTGCAGGAAGCTTTTAATTGAATCGTGAGCAACAGTAGAGATTGCGAAGAAGCACTTTTTGTTTTGTTCAGAGGCAAGTATTAAAGAGATGGCAGCAGCACTGAGAAACAGAGCCCAAAGTAAAATATGGAGATATTTTGGTTAAAAAGGAAGAACGTCTAAATACAGCGGAATCGCTGTGCATGTGTTGTTTTAAAGTGTGGTAGAAAGTTTTATATTGGGACATTGACTGCACATTCAAGATTCTCTGAACCTGCTGAATCTAACCAGTCAAATGCTGATCAGGGTCACTTTATACAGTAGTAATGGAGTCAGTTAGGGAACATCAATAAAAGCCATGACCGGGGTAAGATTCTACAAAGTTGCCTACATTGCAGAATATCTAATGCATGGCAGTATTTGGATACAGTATGGAAGCAGGATTTATTTACTTTTTATAGCATCTATACTTTATTAATCCTTATTAATGACATTTTTAAACGAGGGATTACAGATATAAGCTTATTGTGCCACATAAACCCAGGGGTAGTCTTAGCAACTACAGCAAGCTGCTGCGAAAAAGAAGAGTTTTTCTTTAAACAAATAGAAATTAACCTCGACAAATTGTATTCTTCTAACAATATTAGACTCCATTCATCCCATTAAAGAGACAGCTTAATTTAAAAGATAATCTGACATTATGGCATAATCAGATTCTGACATGAATGAGTTTGATCAATCTAATCAGTGTCATCAGACTGTTTTGTATGTTTTTTTCAAAAACTAACTGAAGCTAACTATTGGTTATGTAAAAAAAAAAATACAAAAATAAAGGAAAATGTTTAAATTACTGGCCAGCATGAACAGTGCAATCTCATAATCCATTTTCATGGCTTTTAGCTCACAGGGGTCTTTCCACCGTTGGAATTCCTCTCGTACTTTTCTAATAGGCAGCACGGCGGCTTAGTGGTTAGCGCTGTCGCCTCGTACCTCCAGTGTCCAGTTTTGATTCCTGCCTCGGGGTCTGTATGCATGGAGTATTCATGTTCTCCCTTTGCTTGGTAGGTTTCCTCCGGGTACTCACTTCGGTCACATAAATATAATGGTCACCATTGGTCTCCTTGGTCTAAAGTTGGACTACAGAGGTTCCTAGATGGATGGATGGACTTTTCTAATAAAGAGAGTTCAGGGGTAGCTCAGTGGTTAAGGCATTGGACTACAGATTGGAAGGTCCCAGGTTCAAACCCCATGACCACCAAGTTGTCCCTGTTGGGCCCTTGAGCCAGGCCCTTAACCCTCAACTGCTCAGTTGTATAACGAGATAAAAATGTAAGTCGCTCTGGATAAGAGCGTCTCCTAAGTGTAATAATTTACTTCATTTTTGCTCTTCTGATCTTCTCCTCTTTGGCTGTTGCTTAACAAATTCTTTGTCTTTACAATTAGTAAAAATTGATTGAAGCTCAATACATAACGATATCATCTGCCCCTTCCCATTCCCCTCTCCTGTGTACAATAACAGGATGCCTCCCCCTAGTGCTGATTGGCTAGAGCAGTGTTATGTCATTCAGCAATTTGCAGAGCCAGGACTACATGCAGAAAGCGCATCATTTGGCAGGACTAGACAGCTAGTGGACCTAAAGGAGAGATCCATTATTAGTGGTTCACACCCAGCTCGACTGCCCTGGTGGTGACACTCGACCCACTCCCTGTCCTTCACAGTAACTAGTTGAAGAACTGGTGAACTTTGCCAGTAGCCCCCCCCCCAGCATGTATCATGGAGCTTCTGCATGTGAGCGATTGGCACACTGTGCTTGTTAAGCATCATCACATCATCATGTCCTTCAGAGGTACGGCCCACCTGCTGCATGATCGCTTTCATCAGGGTACACCAGCTTGCTGCTGCCAAAGAGTTCCTGTGCGAGTGAGCTGCACCTCACCTGACAATGGTGGCAGCATGCAGACTCCAAAAAGCCCATGGAGTCCTTGTGTTGCCCCAACTTGGCTGGCGTGATGTCAGTCATTTCCCTGGCGAGTGCACCCCTGGACTGCTAGAACTCCACAGTACCAGTTGGTTCTCGTCCTTGGAAGTGATCCTGCTACTCTGCTCACATCTGGAGGAGCTCCCAGTGTTGGCTGTGGCGGTTACCAGTGAGGTGAGCCATATCAACAAAGGCTGAGGACTCCATTACAACATATCTCATTCAGTTCCCAGGTTTCTGCACAATGTCACAGGTTCAGGGACTGAAAGACGGGAGGCAGGTTGCGAGTAGAAATATTGAAATGCATTTTCAGTCTCATTAACGTTAATTTACTTTTCAGTAAAGGGTTATGAGCGAACACACTTGCACGCGTTCACACAGTCACCGTTCTGTGCTGCTTGGCTCAGCTCTATCTCCTGCCAACAGAAAAAGACACCAAGAAAATAAACTTCATAATGAGCCACAGTTGGACAGCATTTTGTGTTAACTGTTGTCTTTACCAGCCTCTCTCTGTCTGGCTGCAAGCGATGCTCGACTACGCCCCCGGTGCCACAAACACAACATCTGTTCAATCTGAACCACGTATTTGTGTTCAGTTACATTCATAGTCTATGGAATGGGTTATGTGGGTTGCTTCAGTGGGGTTTGATTAGAGCTTGAATGGCAGTGATTGATCAGTGGGGGATCCAACTTTGAAGCAAGAAGCGAGTCCAGATGCAGCCATGAGTGACTGGGACAGTTTGTACTTATAGTGCTTTAGTCACAGACTCCTGATTGCCAGATGAGTCAAGCTGCCCCTCCGTGCTGGGTTCAGGTTGAGATCAGCACCGCCTCAGAGCTTTTTTTATTAAGAGACAGGCAAAACCCCTAGTTTGTTAAATGAACGAACAAATGAATGAATGGATAAATAAATAAATAAATAAAGGCACTCCAGTCACACTCTCTTGAGCGCAGTGTAAATGACACTCCAAATGAAGCTCTTCCCGTGTTATTACATGTCCAGAAGGTCAATTACAGCCTGACAAAAAGAACCCCCCACTAAACTCAAATGAGGTTTTTCAGCTGCAGAGCCGTATTATACATATGAAATGAGACTCTTTCAGCTCCCTAGTGGACACGAACACTTGTGATGATTATGCAATTAGCCTGTGTTCAGACTAGCTCCTCTGCCACCATGGAATCCAGCCTGCAAAGACAGCAGGAGGAAGAGGTTGATCCGATTTTACTCTTTTTTTTCTTCTTCTTCTTCTTCTTCTTCCCCCCCGTCTTTATTTTTTCTTTTTTTTGTGCTTCCTCTCTCTCAGTGTTCCGCCATGCCTTAAAAAGAACGAGACGGCGGCCCCAGTGTTCGGGCGAGTAGCCTTTGAGGCCGGCGTTGCCAGGCAACTGAATGCTAAAATTTGGAAGTGTGTGTATGGAGTATAGGCTGAGATGAGAGAGAGAGAGAGAGAGAGAGGGAGAGAGCGCACAGGGAAATAAATAAATAACGAGAATAAAAAGGAAGGCGCTATTTTTAGACGTGTCAATAACGATCGCTCAGCGGGGTTTTCATGCATTCCTTTGTTTGCCTTGGCCAGCAGGAAAAGGCATTTTCTCCGCAATCGATTTATTATTTTTTTCCAGGATATTTTAGTCTACATTTGTGGACACTGGTGAGAATGTGAAGCTGACAAAACGTCTCATGAAATGTCTGTTACGGAGGTCGCGTTGTAGCCAGGAGGCCAGTTCTGCACTCTTGTCAGATCAGATGTAAATGATTGGAGTGATGACCATAAACAGAGGGCGGCTATGAGAATTTACACCCGGGTGATGCTGTCCAAACTAGGCTTCGTTATATTTTATTGAAATGTTAAATAGAGTAGAGCTGTTTATAGATATAGATACACTCCTGTAGCAGAAGTAAAGGAATTTTTATGGTTTGTCTACAGGAGATGTGCATCCCTAATGGGAAACTTCACCTTCCTCGTTACACGATCGGTCTTTTTTGTCTGGCTAGCAGTGGGTGTGCTCACTTCACCGCATGGTGTCATATGACGTGTATATAAAGAGGACGAGACAGTCTGAAGGAGTGAAAGTATTGATTAAGGTCCCCGCACTTGTCATTCGCTCTGGCTCTGTCTCTCTCTTTCTCTCCCTCATTTGCCTTCTTTGTCTATCCTTCTATGATGCATTAACCTCATTTTTTTGAGGACAAGCACGTTTTGGTCCTCACTGATCCTGAAACGAGTAGTGTACTTAGAATTAAGCATTCAGGTTAACCTGAATTATTTTATTTAGCTCTGTTTATGCTGGTTGCTTCTAGTTTTTATGTTTAAGCATTGATGGCGTGTAGTATCGAGAGTGTAAGGGCAGCTGAACTGTATTTGTGTGTGTGCACGGCGTTAAAAATTGACCATGAATAAATTGTAAAGTATAGAGTGTAAAGGAAGCACTTGTGTGTCTGTGCCTAATGTTTCGAATAAGTGAAGTTCTCACATTGGCGTGCACACAAGTGACCATGAAGGGATACTAAATTAAGATTGAATAATGTCCAGTCAAATAAAAGTTTCTTCAAGAGCCCCCTAGTGGTGCAGTGGTAAAGTGCTAGTTTGATTCCCGGGTGATGCTGTAGCCTCCTACAACCAGGGACCTAGAAAGAGCACTCTCAGCAAGTGAGGTGGGAGGCACTCTAGCGATCTCACATCAATCACGGCTCTACAGCCAATCGGGGCGTCTGTGAGCTCACGCAAGCGGAACGAGCAGATAGTGCTGTCCTCCGAGTGTGTTACTCCACAACAGTGCGGAGCGACCAGTTCGAAAAGATACGGTCGGCTGGCGTCAGGTGGTTCCGAGGAAACCTTCAATCCTAGTCTTCAATCCTCCCTGACTGAGTAGTAGTAGTAGCCTTGATGTGGGAGTGGAATTGGATGCGACCAAATTAGGGGGAAAATCGAGGAAAAATCCCCCAATTTTTTTTTATTTCATGATTGTTTTAGGATTCAGGTCTCTATATATGCAGTCATTGTAAACCAAAAAAATCTGGTATTTGACACGGCCTCACCTCGGAACGTTTCGGATATGTTTGCTAACGACCTGTGTTTTATCTCATAGTGACGCTTCACATTACTGCTTTTTATTAACGCCACAGGTTTGAAACATATGGCATAACCTGGTTTTCAACTTCCCGCAGGAAGAGTAAACATATATTGATCTGTCCATTCATCTTGGAAGGTTATGTTTTCATAGTCGCGCTTTCAGTTCAAGGGAGTAAGTCATGCTGTGTCGCGCTTTTGATTGTGTTTCTTCAGCACATTCTGTCTATACACGGTAAACTGTTGTATTGATTGGCTCTGTTGAGTCACGCGTATAGCCGCACCTACTTCATCTGAAAAGCGCTAGATTACAGGCATCAGGGTCCGGATCTAGACGGTCCGTGGTCCGCCATTTAGTGATGCTTGCTCCTGTAGCTCTTATACCACAGTCTGCTTTACTTTGTGCATTAAGTGCTCTCAATTTGTGTTTGTCAGTGTGACAATGTACACTAGGCTAACATCACAAATTTACGAGTGTTTAAACCATAAAAGTATCAGTAATGATGCTTCTATAATAACAATTCAAACCGGGACTTATAATAAAATTTCTTGTGAATGAAGGCGTAAAACCGATTGACATTTACAGAAGAGTTCATGCATGGTGTTACAGTAAGTACGGTGATAAGGCTCTTACAGTAGCTGCAGTAAAACATTCACCAACACTACGTGAACATTACAGGAACTCAGCTGGGAGTTATCGCCACATGCCCGGTACAGTCCTGACCTCGTTCCACATGTTTGGGCCATTAAAGGAGTTCCTGGGGGGCCAGTGTTTCAGACATGACTCCAGCATATTGAGAAAATGTTCTGGTATCCAAGCGCTAGTGAAACGCTGGGATAAGTGCATTAGTGTAGCAGGGGATTATATAGAGAAATAAAGAAAGATTTTACTTTCATTACTGTGTTGTGATATTCTATACAAACAACGAACGCCTCTTGTATTTTCATATGAAAGTAACGTGGGTCTGCATTGTGGCTATGCTCAGTTTTTCGCTCCTAGTGCCATTAAATTAAAAGCTCTTTTTTTTTTTCCTTCTTTTTTTTTTTCAGAATCACCATGGCAGAAATGGCCACGTAACTACATAAATAGCAACATCAAGCTGATTAGTTCCACTCTAAGCAGTTTGTGCCTGTTAGTGAGCGGTCAATAATGTTATGATGATTGAGATTAAAAGAGGTCGTTCAGCATGCGGTCATTTTAATTTGCCAAACCACAGACGTGGAAACTGGAAGCAAACAGCTGTTATTGATTTTTTTTTTTTTTTTTTTTTTTCTTGCCCGAGTGCTTTTTCGCAGTAGTCTTCTCAGTCATTACACACATTCGCGTTTTGATTTTGAAGCCGCGGTACTGTGAAAAACACACCGGCGTCTGCTTTATGATATTGAATTTGGAAGGGGGCGGGGGGGAGGGCGGGTTACCTGTAACTCCCCATTACTATTATGATTAAGCCCTGCAGCCTCTATTACTAGTCTACACATAGGGCACACACTCTTTGTAAGACAAGTTCATTGGCGACATTTAAGCCGAGTCTTTAAAATCTGTAAAGACATCATGTCTTTTGTGAATAGGAAAAAAGAGGTTCGCTGTTAGGACCATTTATACTGTAAGTACTTCATATTGTATATGACCATATATGATAAACCGCTTACCTTTTAAAAGTGCATTAGCCTCCTCGTGGTGTTGCCTGTCTAATTAAATTACTTAACATGATTTAAGATAAAAGATGCCGTTGGAGGGATAGTGATTAACACTGTGGCCTCGCACCTCCAGGTTCTCTTCCAGGTACTCCAGTTCCTCCCCACAGTCCAAAGACAGCCAGATTAATCCAATTGGTGTTTCCAAGTTTCCTGTAGTGTGTGAGTGAGTGAGTGAGTGTATGTGAGCTTGTGTGCTATGCTAAGGATTGCTTCCAGTGACCCTGTACAGGATAAGCAGTATAGAGAAAGAGTAATTGAGTGATGTAAAATATGTATATTGGTGTACAGTGTGCATTAAAGGTCCAATATTTTACTCTTTCTTTAACAAGTTAGTACAGATCACAAATGTTTTTTTGTTAATGCTCCAGCTGAAATACTGCTCAGATAATTAATATTTCCATAACGTTATTTTACTCCTTCTTCAAATGTGGCATTTCAGTGTCTATGTAAATGAGCTCCTGCTGAGACTACAAACCACAGAGCTGAGCAACAACCTGGTTGATGATGTTAAAAGAATGACGTCATGGACCACCCATCCAGTTTTTGGATACAGCATGTAAAATTAATCAAACAACCAGTTATCACAGTGATTAGTGTATTATTTTATCTAGTAATATAAAACTAGCTACTAGTTTAACTAGCTTCCTAAAAACAGGCTTCCCAAGCTATGGCCACGAGCTAAACACTCCCCAAAAGAGACAGAATAAAAGTGCCATAAACCACATGTTGCTTGCTTGTATGACGGTGAGCTGTGCGTGAGCATATCACACTTTTGTCACATAAAACTGGGAGTATATCTCGCATGACGGAAAGCTTTTAAAATAACTTTTAATAACGGTTATTAGAGACTAATATCAAGTTTAAACGTATGGAATTAGGCAGAGTCGGTCTTTAACATTCCTTAAGCAGCAATTTCGTTCTGCAAAGGTCAGATTTTTCCACAGTCTGGTGTCCCGAATGTGTGCGCTTAAAGGAAATGTGTCAGGGGGTTGCATGTGACCAGGATTTGTATTTGTGTGTGTGTGTGTGTGTGTGTGTGCCGGGGGGGACAGCATGGGGTTTTAGTGCATGTATTGGTGCTGACTCTGCTGGGGTCGGAGTGTTTTTCACTTGATAACTTAGCTGGATTCCAGGATGTCCTGCAGACTCTGCAGTCAATAACACAACATTCTATCTCTCTCTGTGTCTCTCTCTCTCTCTCTTACGCATACAGTATACACACACTAGTGAAATACAGATATATATTCCGTTGTTGCTTTTGCTCTCCACTCCTCCACACTCCTCTTAAATCACACACACACACACACACACACTGCTCACACAGATTACACTATACAGTACTACATCACTGCTCTGTTTCTGACCCTCATGCATGAATGAAAGGATCAGTTGTGAAACTAGTGAGAGAGAAAAAAAACACAAGAACTAGTGTAAGCCAGACTACAAGCTGTTGTGGTTACAAGGCTGCGAAGTGCTCAGGGCTACGGAGCACGCGGCTCCACCGGGGATCAGATCAGCATCTGATTGGAACTCGGTGCTCAGTGAAAGGTTCGAGGCCATGGGGTGAAAGGTTGGTGATGATGATGAGGATGATGATGAAATAACAACACAATAAAATGACAATAGGCTGGAAGGCTATGGTTACTTATGTAATCATTCAAAAAACTCAAAAAAAGTAGATGGTAAACACATGAAACAACGAAGTAGATGGCAAACACAACTGGAGACCACATCAGCTTCCACTCCTGAAGTGAAGAACACGAATCTGAGGCCACACTGGGGAAAGAATCAAAGAAACTGAGCAGTATTTTTAGACAGTCCAGCTCCATCTCAAATCAAGGTCTTGGACTCGGCTGATGCAGACAGCTGTTCTCTGATGACTCGTCACTTTAGTCGCTCAGGAATTCAGGACTGAAATCCCTGAGCCTCCAATAACGACAGTGGACTCCATACTACAGTAACTTAAGCAGCTCTCCTGTTATACTGAACTTCCAGCCTCCTAACACACAGTATGACTGAAGATCAATTCCTTCTATCTGTTATCACCCAAATGAGGATGGGTTCCCTGTTGAGTCTGGTTCCTCTCAAGGTTTCTTCCTATTGCCATCTCAGGGACTTTTTCCCTCAGCATCCTCGTACTCGGCTTGCTCATCAGGGACAATCTGGTCATTTTGATTGATACATATTTTCTCACACGTTTCATACTCATTTCTGACGCCTTGCTCCTCCAGGTTCCCGGGTTCGATTCCCGCCTCAGGTCGATTCGCATGTAGTTTGCATGTTTTCCTTGTGCTTGGTGGGTTTCCTCCAACAGTCCAAAGACATGCAGATTAGGCTAATTGGCGTTCCTAAATTGTCCGTAGTGTGTGAGTATATATACTGTATGTGCCCTGCAATAGATTGGCACCCTGTCTAAGCCGGAGGTCTAGAGAGAGCTGATTGGCCGAGTTCTCTCAAAGGGGAGGGATGAGAGGTACTTAGTGCTCCCACATTAATCATGACTCTACAGCCATTCAGGGGCGTCTGTGAGCTCAGGCAAGCTGAAGGAGCGGACAGCGCTGTCCTCCGAGTGTGTTACACCGCCCCCAACGGTGCATGAGCAAGCCGTCCGAAAAAGATGCGGTCGGCTGGCATCACATGGTTCGGATAGTCTTCGACCCTCCCGACTGAGTGGTAGTAGTAGCCTTAATGTGGGAGCCCCCTAGTGACGGGGAGGGATTGGACACGACTAAAATTGGGGAGAAAATTGAGGAAAAATCCCCCAGAAAAAAAAAAAAAAAAAAAAAAAACAAGCCAATCAGATTTTTATTGTGTCCTCATTGACTTCATAAAGAAAAAAGAGCTCTGGTGTTCTCTGGGGGGCGTGGCTCTGCTGTAGCTCATTTACATAAACACTGAAACGGTGCTTTCAGAAGAGGAGTGAAATAAACTGAGGTTAAGATGTAAAAATTCATAATGCGAGGAGAATTTCAGCTTCAGCGTTAACACCTACACGTTAGAGGAGCTTAGAGACTAGTATAAAGAAATAGTATAATATGGGACCTTTAAAGGAAATAAACACCAGTCCTATACTCGTTGGCAGTCTATTGTGGCCGAGGCAAACGTCCCATATAGAATTTATAGTTAAAACAGGAGTTCAGTAATACTAGACCCACATTACTGGGGGTAGACATGCAGTTTGTTCTCCTGATCATGACAGGCGCGGCCTTTCTGTTCCCTCGTACTCAGACTCTCTCCAGAGAGCTGGTGAGGAAAAATAAATATTTTTAGCGATTGCACTACTCAACTGCCCGTCATCTCGTTTTCTCTTCCTCTCCCTCTCCCTCTCTCACCCTCGACGTTCCTAGCTTTTTTTTTTTTTTTTTTTTTTCCATGTGCTGACTCGAGTGCATGGGAAAAGTCCATCTTTCTAACCCGGTTTCTCACTCTTCCACTTGACTTCCATAGGCTTGCCACGGCAGCCCGACGACAAACCAGCTTCCCCCCTGGGAGAGGGTTTCCATGGCAACTGCCTGTACCGAAGCCGCTCGGCGAAAAAGGCTTTCGTTCGGGCTTCCAGGGTTTCTTGCTGCCGTGCCCCTCTTTTGGCAGGAGGAACAAGAGAGCGAGAGAGAGAGAGAGAGAGAGAGGAGCTTATGAAAGGGGAAAGCAGAAGGAAAGAAAAATGGAGTTGGAGTGGGAGAGGGTTGTGATGGAAAAAGGAGAGGAAAAAGAAGAAAAGCAAGAAGAGAGGGAAAGTGGAGAGCGACATGCAGGCTGGAGTGGAGGGAAGAGGAAAGAGAGATAGTGAGATTATCCCCGGGCCATGTGGCATCCCTGCTGCGCTAATGTGTGTTTAAACAGTCTGAGCTGCAAGAGTCCAGACTAAAGACACAAAACTGATCCTGTGTATGTGTGTGTATGCACCTGTGTGTCTGTCTATATATATATATATATACTTCCATCTATGCATACCTCCAAACTTGTGTTTCTGTAGTCATGTACAAGGATTCCCGTTGTGAGGAAGAAAAACGCTGTAATATGGAAATTTTACATAAGCATAAGCAAGAAAATGTTTTCATCAGATAATAACATCAGAAAATAAAAACAATAATTTCTGTAAATGTTTTTAACTACTATGATTAACAACATTAAATAATAATAATAATAATAATATGAATAATGATGAATAATAATATGAATAATAAAATAATACTACACAATAATAGAATATAATAATATATTAATAGTTCATTCATTCATTTTCTATACCGCTTTATCCTATATTCAGGGTCGCGGGGGACCTGGAGCCTATCCCAGGAGTCTTCGGGCACGAGGCAGGGTACACCCTAGTATTTAATTATAATTAAATAATTATTAAATGAATTATTATTTAAGTATTTAAATAAATTTTATATTTATTAGTATTTATGCTGCACAATTAATTGCATGAAATCGAAAAACGCGATATGGACCTGTGCAATTATTTAATCGCAAAAAGGGCACGAGGCAGGGTACATCCTGGACAGGGTGCCAATCCACACACACACTCACACACACACTACGGGCAACTTGGGAACGCCAATTAACCTAACCTGCATGTCTTTGGACTGTGGGAGGAAACCGGAGTACCCGGAGGAAACCCACCAAGCACGGGGAGAACATGCAAACTCCATGCACACAGAGACGGGAATGCATACATAACTCTTTATCAAAATGATCCCACTTAATACATTATGTTTATATTATGATTTCAAATCTGAAAGTGAGACTTAATTCAGTCCATAACCGCATCATGACACCGATCATAAAGAAATCGAATCAAATGCTGAGCACTCCAGAGATTTACTCTGTTTACATTAGGATTTCTGTTCCGTCTTAAGACACACACACACAGGTAACACCGGCCGCACTACTACAGAATACACACCGTCTGGATGTCAGAACTGAGGAATGGGGGAAAATATCACCTCATGTGTGCAACAGAAGACAGGATTCTTGCGTGTGTGTGTGTGTGTGTGTGTGTGTGTGTAAGGGCGGGGGGCGAGACAATGCAGCCTCGTTACATACGTATGCGTGCCTCCGGTGGCGTGGTGATGCTCTGCTGCTAAAAATAGACAGTTCATCATTAAAGTTCATTTCGTCCTCTGCCTGACTGCTGTTCTAACCTGCACGCATGGAGTGCTTAAGGCTCCTGCTGTGCTTACAAACATGACAACACACACACACACACACACACACACACAATCTCACAGGTATACACATAACTCGGAGCACCTGAGCCAAAGATAACTCTGACCGCGCAGGTACGGTTCAGTGCTCTAACGTCATGGCGAGGCATAAAGATCCCGGATGATTACAACGGAGGTTGTGAGAATGTTAGATTCATATTTAAAAAAATTGACAAATGTGTTCTGCACTGGAAAATATCAGCTCTGTTGTGTTGGGCAGAAACTGTGTTGTCATCATGTTTAACATCTCGTCATGCTTAATCATCATGAGTCTGGTTAAAGTGCGTAGATCAACAGCTAAAAAATATGTGCAAAGGGTCATTCTTACTCATCTCTCTCTCTCGCTCTCTCTCTTTCCCACAGCCATCCATGAGTTCCCAAAAGACATCTTTACTAAGGAACAGAGGAAAAGGGGTGCCGTGCTGCTACATGTGCTATGTGTGAGTAACACTTCTCTTCAATGCTTCAGACTTTTTCCAAAAAAAAAAAACAGTCAGCAGTGAGACCAGAAATCACGTGGGATTTCTCCATCATCATCATCATCATCATCATCCTGAACTTGCTCAGAGATGTTCAATCAATCAGGATGGGAATCACCAGGGACTGGCTGATACGATATTATCACGATACCTCCTACCGCACGGGATGATGTGTTTCCTGCTAATGTGTGAATAGTTTGGAATGCGCCACCTGTAGGACTATAGAGAAATGGCAATGTTTTACTAATTCAAATGCAAACGTGTACATTTAAAATTAATTTCTATGAATTTAAAAAACGATGTGGGAGTCAGTGTGCCGATACGCTAATCGTTAGACAAAAGAATCACGATACATCAGTGAATAGATTCGCCCCGTTATATATACAGTACTCAGCAAAAAAAGAAACGTCCTCTGATTTTCAACTGTTTTTACTTTCAGTAAACTTAATGTGTAAATATTTGTATGAACACTAAAAGAGTCAACACCATAAGAC
>JAQQZT010000017.1:6548147-6561980 GCA_030068275.1 Clarias platycephalus
AGAGAGGATGTGAAATGTAAAAAAATCTCTAAACCTGTAGCTATTCTCTGGTCAGATGATCCGCCTTCAGTGAAATCTTTGTCATGTCTGTAAAGGCAAATGATTGGGTAAACAGCACTGATCTTGTGATCTGATTCAGGAGCCAAGCTGTATCCAAACCCCCCCAACAGCACCTCAACCAGGTCCCTGTCCTCATCCTCCTGTCCGCTCTTAAAACCCCCAACAATACTCCGTGTCACCTGAAAATTCCTGCAGACGACCTGACGTGAAAGTATGCGGTATACGTTGTAAAAAGAAACGGAGCCTCGTTACATATGCATGCGAGCCTCGGGTGGCGAGGCGAGGTAACTTCATTTGTTAAAGTTCATTTTGTCCTCTGCCAGACTGCTGTTCTAACCTGCACACACGGAGTGCTTAAGGCTCCTGCTGTGCTTACAAACAACACACACACACACACACACACACGCAATCACACAGGTTTATATATATACATAACTCTGAGCACCTGGCTCAAAAATAATAATAATGTAATGACCCAGTAGATAATAAACATATTTCGATAAATTGTTTCCTACAATTTGTATGCATGATCAGAAACACACACACACACAAACACACAGCGATAGATCAGTACACGCGCAACAATACATTTTTGCAAATCATGCTCAAATCATTATCACACAAGGGAGTGGATCTGCTGCACCTAAAACACACTTCTTACTGGTGAATTATTTATTAAGCCGCTCATTTCATAGTGGACAGAAGAGTAACTGATGTTGATAAATCATTAAATTCACCCTCTATACAGGGCTGTCTGTCACTCAGTTATTGTCTATCCGTCTCAGTCTTTGGGAAGAAACCGGAGTATCTGGTGGAACCAGGGGGAGAACATGCACACAGACCCCAGGTGGGAATCGAGCCCACACCCTGGAGGTGCAAGACGACAGTGCTAACACTAGGCCACCGCACCACCCTGTCTGTCATGCATTTAGGAAAAAATAGGAAAAAAACCACCAATTTGCTCCCGACAGTTCTAACTGCAAAGAACATTTACAAACTTTATATCAAGGATTCGAACATAATTTTTTTTTTTTTGTGGACTTTTATTTTTATTTTTTAATTTACTTGTCTGGCTTAATAAGTCTTGGGCGTTGCAGCTTTAACATTTCTTTTGCAAAGGCCTTATTATGGCAAAAGATCTTTTTAAAAAGTTGGTTATTCTAAGGCTGCATTCACATTACAATCCACATTAACAATTTAATTCAGATTTTTTGGTTCAGTGACAATTCCATTTTGCGATTTTTTATATTAATATTTAAATTTTATAAAGTTTAATATTAAAATTCTTCTGATTACAATTTTAAGGCCGTGAACCTTTAAAAAAAAAAAAGTTGTCAAAATTCTAAAGTTTTGTACCTTAGCGTTGTTCAACAGCTTCACAACTGAACTGAACATGAGCAATTAAATGTAGCTTGTTGCTTATAACATAAAAACCAAGAGCAGCAATAAATTTTATATAAATTTTTAAATATCATTTACATCCATCATAATTATTATTACTAAACAAACGTAGCAAATTATTCACCTGTACCATACAGGATGCCAATGTGGGAATAGTTCAGATCGTACCACCTGCAGGTGATGTGTTACCGCCTTAAATGACTCTAAAGTCTTGAGCGCATGTTTAGCACACACAGCTTCTAACACGGGCTGTGTTTTGAGACTGGTGTAAGTGTGTGTAATGAATGTGTTTCAAGACTAACTTGGTCGCAAAATAAAGGCATTAAAAAATACGTTTCTGTTGCACCACCCAGAAGCTCATGCACTCGGCACAGGATCAGTGATGTTTAATGTGATCGGTCAGGGCTGATCCAGCTGAAAAACAGCCCAGTCCGGCCACTGGCTGATCATCCGGTTCGTCTCTATTATTAATGTAATAAATCGTTTAGAAAAAGATGTTGCAGTCAGTGATACATGAATCAGCAAATTTTTCCTCCATCTGTACTGAAAAATCTTTTACTTTGTGTACATCAATTTCAGCTTTAACACTTTATAGTTCACTCATTGAAATACTTGGAAATTCTAAATTTCTTTTGTGATTACTTTTGAAAAATGTTAATTGTTGTCATTTTTACGTTGCAAATCAGGGTCAGAAACGTTATTACATACGGTTACTCACCAGTCTAGGGCAATATGTTTTCCAAAATGAGTATATCTAAAAAAATTAAAAAAAAAGTCAACAATCAAAAGATACATTTATTTAAACATAAAGATGTCCAAGAATATCTACAAATATGTGCTTTTTTTAAGGTTTTAATATATCGATATCTCTCTCTTTCCCTCTTTCTCTCCCAGGCCATTTACATGTTCTATGCTCTCGCTATCGTCTGTGATGACTACTTCGTTCCCTCCCTGGAGAAGATCTCAGAGGTGAGAAGTCACAAAGCATGGACACCATATAAGCGGCCAGACGAAGCAATGACAGCTCAATTTGTTTTTGAGATGTTAGCGTGACGTTTCACCAAAGGTCTTGCTAATGAGGAGCATCTGGAAGGTTTATTTCTCTTCAGATCAGAGTGCGTTTCCTCGCCGGTGGGTCTTTTTTTTTTTTTACGACCTCAGATAATGCCGCTTTTGTGAGGAGCGACTGCGCTTAAAGGAGCTTAGGCCAAGAAATGAGATTGAAGCGAATCATAATCCCGCGAGATATGTACCCCGTATTTTGGGGCATCCGGATTTTTCAGGTTTTTCCTGAAACTGTGCCTGATACTTGACCTATATTTCTTATCGCTGTGGTGTGTTTAGGATGCGTTTTTAGGCTGTTTAACAGCATAATCATCTGTATGTTTTTTTTCCTTTATCCGCTACAGAACCTGCAGCTCAGCGAGGATGTAGCTGGGGCTACGTTTATGGCTGCTGGAAGTTCCGCCCCTGAGCTCTTCACCTCTCTGATTGGTCAGTTCAGTGGTCACTTTTGTGT
The DNA here is from genome assembly GCA_030068275.1 of Clarias platycephalus. Classification (NCBI taxonomy): domain Eukaryota; kingdom Metazoa; phylum Chordata; class Actinopteri; order Siluriformes; family Clariidae; genus Clarias; species Clarias platycephalus. The sequence goes on from JAQQZT010000017.1 coordinate 6,551,128, forward strand.
CATTAGTGTGATTGATTTTTTTTCATGGTTCAACAGTCTTAACCGGTCTTAAAGGAATTAGAGCCCGAAAATATTGACTTGTGTTCAGATTTTTTCTCTTTACAGGCACTCCAGACATGCATTAGTTTGTTAATACCATAAAACCTGTCAGCTTGTATCCTTGATTAAGTATTGCTCTGAGCTATAAATAATTAGTAGACGAACAGACAAATACGGTATATTCATAATTTTCATTATATCAATTATATATAATCAATTAAATAAGAATTAAACTTACTGATTACAAATAAAACCATACCATGATTAAATCTTGACCTGATGAAATCAGTTAAACGATGATGGATTATTGTGACAGCTCCGGATGCTGCACGAAAACCGTTTCACAGCCGTTTCTGAAAGCAGGAATCCCTCAAAGCTAACCGTGGCGTGTGTCTGATTGACAGGTGTATTCATAACTAAGGGGGATGTGGGCGTGGGGACGATCGTCGGGTCAGCTGTCTTCAACATCCTCGTCATCATCGGAGTGTGCGGCATCTTCGCCGGTCAGGTAACTGTCTGTTCCATCTGTTTAATTATTACACACGCGCGCGCAGATGCAGTAAACAGGAAAAGTGGGTGGACGTGTTGCTACACTTCTAAATATACGTCCATGACAGGGTGTGCAGTTACAGGAGAATGACCAACAACAAAGCAGACACACTGTTGCCACCCTCAAATCGTTCATTTTCCAAAAACAGCATGTATTTCGAGTTTTACTCAAACAGCATTAAAACGTTAACATTATCACCGTCTCACGATTTGGTGCCTCTGACTCCTCACGAGACCTCTAGGGGTGTGCTGTTGGGGTCTGGCCTGGGGCCTTCATGATTCAAATTATGTTTCGGACTGGGGTCTGTGGAGTTTAAAGGTCAACTTACTACTTTGGCCAGCACTGAATCTTTGGTAATTTGTGCTACATTGGCTTTTGTGTGGGATCGAACCAGACCGTCTAGACTTTGCTCCCCACACGCATGAATAAGCCGCGTGTTCCCCACGATCCTGTCACCTGTTTACTGATGTGTGATAAATAATCAATGTTAATGTGTTAATGTTATGTGAGGCTGATCAGTGTGTAATATAAAAACGTTCTAATTACATTCAGAATAAATAAATACTTGGGATTTGTCATGCAGCGAACAACATACTTAGAAAACCTTCTGACCAATCAGAATTAAGAATTTAACAGCATGGTATTTTACAGCATAATGCAGACTATTGGAGTGCCGTTTAATTGTGCAAATGAATAATTTTTGTTTTATTCTTAATATTACCTCTGAAGCAGACTGATTAAGAGCAAAAAAAATACTGCACGACAACTTATTAGACTAAAAGTTACTAAATTAAAAACAAATCAAACCAACCGCTTCCATCTGGTGAAAATGCGCTGCTTGTTCTCTTGTTTTGACCTGTGAAAGATTCTTAGAAACAGCCTGCTGCTGTTTTTGATGAAAATCTTGATTGACACTTCAAAAGTTCTAAGAGCACAGCTTAGCCCAGTGTTGAGGCTTTCCTACATGGTGCACACGGCACTCTCACACATAACGAGTTGAATGATTTAGACAGAAAAACAAACCATTATGGCGGTTTATCTTAAAATATGATTTAAAAAATAATATAATCAGGAAGTATAAAAAAAAAAAGAATAAAAGATAGGAAATGTGGACATTTCTAATGTGTAATACACAGTACAGTTATTTATACAAGTTAATGCTTCTGTAGCCTTTAATGATTTATAGACTATTCAGTCGTTTGAATTTTCCCAGACGTCTCTGATCTGTGACTGTTCGGTCTGCTGATAATGGGACCAGAGTTCTGCATTAGTTGTTTTTCCGTGAGCCTTGAGAGCTTTGTGCTATTTTTAAGCTCAGTATTTGTTTTTATTTCCTAAAAAGCATAAATGCATAAAGGCAGACAGCTCCTGTTTTTTGCATTAATGGCTGTTTTGTAAAAGATAAGTTGTGTGGCCATTAGGACAAAAGTGTGGACATCTATGGCTTCAGCCATGGCATTTATGATTTTTTTTAATATATATATCTAAATCTCCTCTAAAATAGATCTAAAACAATTTTTTTTAGATGAAACACAATTATATATTGAATATTTTTTACCTTAAATAATGTTTTCCGTTACTGTCAGTACTACAATTCGAGGAAGGACCTCTTGCATATATTAAGATGTATTAGGGACGTTATTGATTAAATGCATATAAGAATTTACCTGGTTAAAGTGTATTAATCCAAAATGTTTTACATCATATTTCTCCAAAGCTCACATGTCTATGAACTTATAAGCCACAAGACGGAACATTTATACTTTCGATGCACCATATTGGAGATTGGATTTTCTCATTGGATTTTGATTGAGGACAGAGAGAGAAAAAAGAGCAGGACAGCTTCGTTGTAATTTTTTGCATTCTGTACATTTAAGCAATTTTTAAAACTTTATTAAATCGTTTCACGAAACTAATTTGTTGGGATTGTGCTGCTAGAATGGTTAAATAAAATACATGAACTGAGAAAATATGCAACTCTTGCTCTCATCAATTATCAATGATTAATTCATTGTGGTTATTTAATTATTTTCAGCTATTGGTTATAAAGAATGTGTGAAATTTGTGACTATAATCTGTATATTTATTATTACAGATGCATTGATAGGATACTGTACTTGCGATTGGGTACAAGTTAAATGCTTGTAACATCAACAACAAAAATTCTGACGCCATGTGATATTATGTGACATAAGACTAGATTATTTTGTGATTATCAATAGCAATCAAAGCATTGCAGATGGCATTGCAAGGTGTGTACACACAAAGGAAACCTTGAACACAGAGCAGTGAAGCACCAGAGCTTGGTGATTTAAGTGATTATGCAGTCTTAACGATCTTTTGTTGGTCGAATCAATTAATTGAATGGATGCACTGAAATTTTTTTAACAAACATTATTTACAAATGTTACAAAAATTAAATGGTCTAAAATTGATGAATTCTTAAAATCACTCCTGCAAATACTCATGTTTTGCGAGAGTATTCTTCTTCTTTTAAGTTTACGGGTGGTTGTTCCAAACACCACCACCTGCTGGACCGAATGTGGAGCGGAAGCTTTGCAGGAAAAACAAGATACAACAGAGGTTATTGTGAAACGCATTGCGATGTTTATTAGATACCTTTATTACTTTTTTTTTATTTTTATTTTTTATTCCCAATTTAGTCGTGGCCAATTCCTCCCCGTCACTAGGGGGCTCCCTCATTAAGGCCACCACTACCACTCAGCCGGGAGGGCCGAAGACTATCACGTGTTTCCTCCGAACCGCGTGACATCAGCCGACCGCATCTTTTCAAACTGCTTGCTCACGCACCGTTAGGGGCGTCGTAACACACTCGGAGGAAAGCGTGCGCGAGCTCACAGATGCCCCTGATTGGCTGTAGCCCTGAGAGAGCTCTGTGCCTCCGGCTGTGAGAGGAAAACAGCATCACCCGGGGTTCGAACCAGCGGTCTCCGGATGATAGTGCGAGCGCTTTACCACTGCGCCACTCGGAGGCCTACTTTTTAATGTGTCAAAACCGTGTAACAAAATATAGCTGCTTGAGACAAAATCAGACCATTAAGTCTAATTACTGCTACTGAACCGGATTGAATATTCGCGATGCTCAAAAATCAGATCGAAATCTACAGTGCACGTTCGATTCGCAGCTCTAGGGATGCTTCTTTTCCACTCGCTCGCCAAAGTCTTCACCCAATGACCACACTTGTTGATGACTCTTTGTTTGACGGTTTAAACAGCATAACAAAAGAAGAAAAAAAACGAAGAACGAGAAGGTCGTTGCTAGCAACAAACAGGAGCAGCCAACATAAACAGAGCTTAATGAAATGTTCCATGATGCACCTGGTTGCTCCGTACTGTTAAACCTCTTAAAACGGTTACGTGGACGTAAAGCAGACTGCATAGTCCTAGCTAATAAATGGAAATATTTCTGCAGAATGACGTTAAATATCACTGTGTTGTCAGTAAATCCCCAGGGTTTTGTGGTAGGAGCTACTTGTTAGCAGTGCTGGCACATCCGCATTAGTATGTATCACCTGTCGTCTGTCTGACACATGAGTGACTGTGAGTCAGCGTTATTGTGTGTGATCAGCAATGTGGATCTCTGTCTCTCGCTCGCAGACGGTGGCTCTAACCTGGTGGTCTCTGTTCCGAGACTCGCTCTACTACATCCTCTCAGTTCTGGCTTTGATCTTGGTGAGTGTGTGAGAGTGAGAGAGACATAACACTGGTAAACGCCAGTCAAATGTTAGATCGATGCCAGGAATAAACGTATGAAATTCTGATTTGATACACGCTCTAACACTCGCTGTCATTAATTCGCTGTCTTTATTCATTTCCTGAACTGCTCCTCCAGGTCATCTATGATGAGAGGGTTGTGTGGTGAGTCTAATTACAGCCCTTCATTACTTTTACATATGAATGAATGAATGCATCAAACAGGCTTATTACCTCTGCGCTTCGCTCAGCCTTCGAAATCAAATCAGTCCCAAAGCAAAAATAAATAAATTTTTAAAAAGGGACCAATCAGTGACGGTGCAAGCGCAGCCATTGATCACCACCGAACCACTTCCAAGTAGAGCATGGATCTGGCGCTGAACGTTTATTTATCTGTACACTCTTCCAGGTGGGAGTCCATGCTCTTGATCTCCATGTACGGCGTTTACATTCTCATCATGAAGTAAGTGAATGCAGTCATGTGGAGTCCAGTGCAAAAGTTTGCATACCCCCGGGACAACAGTGAAGACAATACATGTACTGTATACCAAGACGTTTTTTTTTCTTCTTTTTTCGAAGTAAAACACGACAGACGGTAGTGTTATGGTGTAATACGCAGAAGCCTTCATCAACAACTGCTCACGATGCTCACGACACACCTTATAATTCCATGATCTTTCCTAAACTGCAGCAGTTCTTGCAAGAACAGTATTGTCAAGTGCATTTGCAAAACCCAACAAGCACCACAATGAAACTGGCTCGCATGAAGACAATAACAGGAAAGATCATCATGTAGGAGAAGATGGCGATCCAAAGATCAGAAACTACCTCTGCTGCGGAAAAGAGATGTTCATTTAGGGTCTCCAGCCTCAGAAATCATCAAACACCTCAGATTAGAGCCGTTATGAAGGATTTACAGAGCAGAAGTAGCAGAGACATCTCAATATCAACCGCTCAGAGGAGATTATTGTATATTTTGGACGCCTTCAGTATTGTTTTACAGTGTAGAAAGAAAGAAAAATCAGGAAAGACCATGGAGTTAGAAGGTCCAAATGTGTCGACTGGTAGTGTACATGTATTCCTAATAGTAAACATGCAGAACTGGACCGCACATGGCATGTTGATCATGTGTAAGATGCAATGCTACATCACTAAAATAAGATTGTATTGATTTTATTACAAGGAGGCACACGTTTTCACACATGAATAAGTAAAATAACGTGAATCAAGATAAGATGTTCTCTCATTGTTTCTCCTGCGATACACTAATAGGGTCCATGGCGGATCTGTTTGACTCCTAGGTTTGCTTTTTATCAAATTATTTTTATGTTGATTCTAATGTTGCAGGATACATATCCAACATTTTTGCCAATCAACTTTTACGTTCCTGTGAGTGTATACATGTTATAGTCGGCGCACCTCCAGGGTCTGGGTTCAATTCCCACCTCGGCTCTGTGGTACTCCAGTTTCCAAAGACATGCAGATCAGGCTAATTGGTGTTCCCAAAAATAGTATGTGAGTGTGTGTATATGTGTATGATAAATTGACCCCCGCCTCAAGTCTCCTGGGATCGGCTCCAGGCCCCACTACGATCCTGTATGAAGCAGTATAGATGATGATGAGGGAGTAAGTCTACTTACTTTTATTTTTGACAGCCAGAACCCTTGGGGATGCAAACTTTTGCACTACACTATAATTGTATCCTTGTTATGCTGCTGCTTTAACTTACTAGTTTCAGTATTGAAAGCGTATTGCACAAGAAGATTTATGGATAGTCTTAGTGTAGAAAGAGAACACAACACATCGCTCTCCTGTGTGTAGATTTAACAGTCAGATCGCCGGGTTCGTGGAGCGCCGCTGCGGTGGTCCAGGCCGGTGCTGCCTCCGAGGAGAAACCCCTCGAAACAACGACGCTGTGGAGGACGGAGCGAACTGCAACACGTCCATGGTGCTTCTGAGAAAAGGTCTGATCAGTTCTTGTACTTTCAGTCTATCTACTTTTCAGTGTTGATGATAAGGAGCTTAACCCAGGCATCTATTATTGAATTTCTGAAATCCATTTGTACAACCCTTTGGTTACTCACTCTCTGAAATAATAGTTTACAAAATGTGAATGTGTCGTCTTGACTATTTAGTTATTCTGTTCTTCAGTAGAGATTGCAATAATATTTTGAAATAGTGTTTTGATTAGGTCACATTATTACTGGGGAGTTTGCGCTGTTCTCGACAGGGACGCCACGCTGCTGCTGCGGCGTCGTTTCTTTTCCTAATTTAGTGCGAGACAGTGTGTGTGTTTATGCTGTTGCATCAGTCTGTTCATATGTTTTGTGTCTGTGTGTGTGTTTGGTGCTGTCAGGACTCGGTCAGTGTTTTTAGTAACAGTCACATTACTATCACTGATGATCTCTGTGTGTTTGGGGTGGACAGTGAGCGCTGGTAGCCTGACATTTCTCAGTGTATTTTAACACAATTTATACAAACTACGGATTTAAAACGCACGGAATTGTCCTGGCTTCAGGTATAATGGTCCATCAGTGTTGTAGTACTGTACTGTTCTCGGGTCAGTGTGGATTAATAGATCTCAATATTGTTCTTAGATTCTATTTTATTTTGATATTATGTGAAGCATTATAAAAAATATATTATATAATAAATATTTTTATTATATAAAAAATAATAAAACAATAATAATGCTTCATTATAAATATTATTAATATATTTCTCTTGTTATTGTATTTATTTGTATCATAACGATCGCAGAAAAGTAATATATTACTCTACCCTGACCTGAGAATAGTAAGTACAGTGATATATTACTCTACACTGATCTGAGAACATTACTGATATATGGTAAACTAACCTGATATAGGAACAGTACCAACAGAAGAGAACAGTAAATATATATCAGTACTGTTCTCACGTCAATGTAGAGTAATATATTACTGTTCTGTTCTGAGATCAGTGAACAGAACAGTAACATATTACTCTACCCAGACCTTAGAAAGTAATAAATATATTACTGTTCTGTTCTGATCTCAGGTCAGTGTAAAGTAATATTTTACTGGTCAATGTAGAGTGATATATCAGTGTACTGTTCTGAGATCAGTGTAGAGTAATATATTACTTTTCTGTACTGTTCTCCGATCAGTGTAGATTAATAGATTACTGTCCTGTTCTGAGATCATTTTAGAGTAATATATCACTGTTTTTTATTCAGGTCATAGAGTAATATATTACTGTACTTACTATTCTCAGGTCAGTGTAGAGTAATATATTACAGTTTTGTTCTGAGATCAGTGTAGAGTAATAGATTACTGTTCTGAGATCAGTGTAGAGTAATAGATTACTGTTCTGAGATCAGTGTTGAGTCATACATTACTGTTCTGAGATCAGTGTAGAGTAATATATTACTGTTCTGAGATCAGTGTAGTCATATATTTCTGTTCTGAGATCAGTGTAGAGTAATATATTTCTGTTCTGAGATCAGTGTAGAGAACTTGCCAGGCCACAGTTGTAAATAAGAAACCTGTTCTTAATCTGTCTTGCCTAGTTAAATAAAGGTAAATAAAATAAAATAAAAAGTAGAGTAATATATTACTGTTCTGATATCAGTGTAGAGTAGCCTAATATATGAATGTTCTGAGATCAGTGTAGAGTAATATTACTGGTCGAGTGTAGAGTGATGTATGTAGAGTGATCTATCAGTGTACTATTCTGAGATCGGTGTAGAGTAATATATTACTGTTCTGTTCTGAGATCAGTGTAAATAATATCACTGTTCTGTTCTCCGATCAGTGTAGAGTAATACCTCATCGTACTGTTCCCAGGTCAGTCTGGCATGGCGCAGCAGGAATCTCCAGTAGTGATGGTGGATGAGCTGCTGATCCTCAGGCCTCACCAGCTCTCTTTTCCAGAGGCGGGGCTACGCATCATGATCACGCCCCATTTCTCACCTCGAACCCGCCTCAGCATGGCCGGCCGCGTACTCATCAGCGAAGTGAGATACACTACACACCATACACACACTGGTGTATCATAGTTAACATAGCATGGAGCCCGCAGGAGAACAGTCCGGGATGTTTCAAGTCGTTTACTTAGAAACATAATAAAAGCATGTTTTTTTTCCCAGGCTGTTCAAAATAAATAAAAGTGGTACTAATGAAATGTTTATATAGATTTAGGCTGCAAGGTGTCGAGCTTTCAGTCTGTTAACTTCTGTTAAAAGTTATAGGAACTATTAACTCTGTTTTTCAGAGACAGAGGCTGATAAGGGAATCAGGGCAGAGGGGAAGCCCAGTGAAAACATTTGGCTCGGGCGGGATTGAGAACGGAGGGAGTGTGGAGAGACCCCTTCAGGATGGAGAAAGGATAGACATAGATGGAGCTGTGAAAGCAGATAACCCTCAGCCTGAGGAAGAGGAGGAGGGGGATGAAATCTTCAGACCTCTGCACCTGCCAGGTAATCCCAAACCTCCTGCTCGTCATATGGACGTCTTTAAATACGAGTCTTATTTTATCTCATCTCGATATCATGATCGTGTATTCCAACAGATGGTTGCGCAGCCCGCGTTAAGTGGGTAGTATCATGGCCACTCGGTGTGCTGCTGTACTACACCGTACCCAACTGCATTCTGCCACGCTGGCATCGCTGGTTCATGGTCACCTTCATCAGCTCGACGCTCTGGATCGCCATCTTCTCCTACCTGATGGTGTGGATGGTAAGAGAGCTGGTGTGATTGTTCCTGTGTGAGCGCATGCTTGTGCCCTTCGATGAACCGGAACCTTGGTCCAGGTTCCCCAAGTCCAACTCTGAACCGGATAAGCAGTGTAGAGAAAGTGCGATATGAAATCTTGTTTGTTTGTCTCTTTAGGTCACCATTATCAGCGACACCCTGGACATCCCGGATTACATCATGGGCATCACGTTCTTGGCAGCGGGCACGAGTGTGCCGGATTGCATGGCCAGCCTGATCGTAGCTCGCCAAGGTACACGATGACTATGAATCTGACTATGACTTTTTGTGATTATTTTACATAAACAGCATTAGATTGATTAGATATTATTGTTTAGTGACATCTTTATATGCACTGATCCACTGAGCGAGGATTACGACTGCAAAACAGTACAGTGGTGGCCAAAAAAATCAGGGCGAAAGAGAAATCCAATGTTTTAATGACATTCTAGTATGAATTTAGTATGAAGTCAGAAAGCTGGACTAGAACTAAGTGCAATAAGACAGTGTCCAATCTACATCTACAACCTGTCTTTTTTCACTGTCTCTGTTGGTCCTGGATGTCTGGAATTTCCTTCAAGTATCTATCTATCTATCTATGAGGGTGAGTCAAAAATTATCCGCACTCCGGTCATAATAAAACTTGTTTTGTCTGGTCCGAGGGTGTCCCGGGTGCCATTATTTATCAAAGACAACTCGCATAAGAGCGTAAACAGGAGCGCTTGGATATCTGCAAAGCATAATTCCGACCGATACTCTAAGGAAGGTGAAATCATTACTGTGATGAGACACGGATTCGTCACTACGAATCTGAGAGTAAACGGCGAAGTATAGAAAAGAAACAATCGCCGAATGTCGTAAAGTCAGACATCATCCGGAAAACTCGTGCTTACAGTTTTCAGGGATTCTCAAGCGCCAGTATTGGAACATTATCAGGAAAAAGGTTCAACAATCAACAGCGAGACGCTTATCGAAGACCTGGAGCGTAAACTTCGAATTAAAATTAAAACTTCCGTCCAATGGCGTCGTGATCTTGTATGATGGTGCACGTCTGCACTGACACTCGAAAACTTTGTTTTGTGTTAAAGCATCCTATCTATAGTCCTGATCTCGCTCCATCAGACTTTAACCAGTTTGGTCCCAGGTATGCAGCTGTAGGTGGACGAAGAGCCACTTCTGATGAAGAAGTGAAGACAGTGGTGCATTCATGGCTCGCAGCTCAGCGAAGACGAAAGCTTGTATATGAAAACTTGCAAGCTTTCGCTGAGGACATCTATCTATCTATCCTCTTTTGTGCGCAGGGAGAACTATAATACATGGCAACGTGTTGTCTTAATACTTTTGGCCACAACTGTATACTGTATACACCAGTCTTTTCTTTTTTTGGCATGAGATGGAGAGGCAGATCGGCTACAGTATGTTCAGTCACAGCCAAGTGATTGTCAACCCTGAATGATGTAACAAATGACAGTGTGACCAATAATTGTAACTCTACTACCCTCGACAATCAGCTCTTTCTATTCAGAGGAGACAATGAGCCTGCAATTAAAAAACGTCTGCATGTGGATAGAGAAGTGCTGTTTTTTCTCTTTTTTCTGTCTACCTAAATCTACCCATGTTATCTTGTAGTTCGAACAGAGTATTATATAGTATAATACAGGCTCCTGTGTTTAATTGTAGTCAGGTATCAAGGGAGGATAGAAGGCCCAGGGGTGAATGGTAATACAATGTAATAGGTTCTTGCTTTGTGTGTGTGTGTGTGTGTGTGTGTGTGTGTGTGTGTGTGTGTGTGTGTGTGTGTGTGTGTGTGTGTGTGT
>JAQQZT010000017.1:6562080-6577485 GCA_030068275.1 Clarias platycephalus
GTGTGTGTGTGTGTGTGTGTGTGTGTGTGTGTGTGTGTGTGTGTGTGTGTGTGTGTGTGTGTGTGTGTGTGTTAGGTATGGGAGACATGGCGGTGTCCAACTCAATAGGCAGTAATATATTTGACATCTTGCTGGGATTGGGCTTCCCATGGATGCTCAGAACGCTGGTGGTCGAGCACGGATCATCGGTAAACGCGCTTTTGCTCCTTCACTCGAACTGCATTTTTATATATTCATAATGTTTCTAATGTTTATTCTTCTGAATATTGTTATTGCTGTTAGTTCTCAGGATGACGAAACCCGTACTAGATTTAGATTTATATGTTTTCCGTTTCATGTATTGCCAGGTGTCAATCAACAATAAAGGTCTGGTCTACTCAGTTATCCTGCTACTAGCATCCGTCTTCCTCACTGTGAGTAACATAACACACATTCATCTTATGCTGACACATGCAGTAGTTTCTCACGCACAGTGCCGTGAGAAAATACTGTATATGCTCCTTCCTGTTTTTTTTTCATATTTGGAGGATTTAGATCAACGAAGAAATTTTAATATTACACAAACATAACTCGAGTAAATACAAAATGCACTTTTTAAATTATGATTTCAAAAACCTTTCCAAACTGTCCTAAAGACCACAGATTGATCAGTGATTAAACACATTTTTAATTTATTTTGAATTTTTTTGGAAAGCTGAGTTATATTTCACTTGCCACATCCAGGCCCTGATTACTGCCAGACCTGTAGAATCAAGAAATCACTTAAGTAGAACCCGTCCGACAAAGTGAAGCACGGTAAAAGATCTCGAAAAGAAACACGGACGCCGTAGTCTCTTGCAGCCGGGGGGCCTGAAGAGAGCTGATTGGCCGAGCTAAGTGGGAGTCACTTAGCGTTCTGACATTAATCATGTATTGCCAGGTGTCAATCAACGGTTTGTTCAATTGGTTTTCGGCCAGTTAGGGGCGTTCGAAAAGATCACGTGGTTCGGAGGAAACACGTGATAGTTTTCGGCCCTCCCTTCCATAATGACTGCCTTAATGTGGAGCCCCCTAGTGACAGGGAGGAATTTGATACAACTTAATTAGAGAGAAAATCAGGGAAAAAAATTAAAAAGCAACACGATTTAAAGAAATTCAATAGTAACTGACGCGTACCAGTCATTTCTAATGCTTTGGGACTCCGGCAAACCATTCTTTAAAAGCCGTATTATGATCACAATCATTTAAGTGTGATTGACATGCCAAAAATAAATAAATAAAAAACAGGAAAGGGGCTAATACTTTTTCACGGCACATCCCCAAAATATGTTAAAATATCAGTTTTTATACATATTGTGTCATTTATTTTGCATCCGAGTATTTACTTGTGGGCTTTCTCGTGCACCCAGGTGCTGAGTGTTCACCTGAACGGCTGGAAGCTGGACCGGCGTTTGGGTTTGGGCCTCATGCTGCTTTACTCAATCTTCCTCCTCTGCTCCATCCTCTTTGGGCAGCTTTAAAGAAAAAAAAAAAAATAAATCCGTGTACATCCCGACTTCCATCCAAGTCCAGCAGTCAAACCAGTTTAGTTTTCGTTTCGAGTCCGATTCATTTACACTGGACGTGATGTTAACCTGAGCTGAATCTCAGGCTAAGCAGAGACAAGTGGAGGAAACTAAAGACAGAGACTAAAAGCTCAGAATAGAAGGTTCTGAAGCCGCCTTCGAACGGACGACTAATGCAGTTACACTGTACATGTACAGCTTTGTTTTCTTTTTATTTCAGTTCACACACTGAATCATGTCTAAACAGAGTTCCGCTCCATCCAGAAAGGCACTGCCGTCCACGCCTGTGTGGATACAACAACAGGAAAGGTGATGATGCGTTGTCCCGGGTTCAAACTTTGTAGCATTGCTCTAAAAAGAAAAAAAAAGAAGAAAAAACATCCATCTTCTTCATTGTGGCTGCACGTTTAGGAACACGACGCTATGAAGCAAATCAGCCTGGACGAACAATCGCCTCTCACGTTTCTATTTACGTTTTAATCCATCCAGAAGACGCTTTTATCCAAAGTGGCGCACAGGAGAGAGAAAATCAGAGCGCAGAATCCGATCCAAGCGCAACCGAGCAGCCGAGGGTGAGAGATTTGAGCTCGCGGCATTGTAGGACGAAACATTTACCGTAGATATGAAAAAAATGGTACGAGACCTGATAACAAGACGAGAAACCAGTTGCACCAGCTGAACTTAACGTAGCTCGGAATGCGATGTCAGAAACGAGCTTCAGCTTTACCAGGAAACACTGCATCATATTTAGGGTTGGGGTTTGATTCTGTGTGCCATATACACACTTCCATACCAACACCTTGGAACAACACACACTAAGCTGATATTATGTAGTATCGCCGATATTATCACGACGAATCGCTGATTCGATTAGATATCGTGCATTGCGTAGAAGTCCAGTTCCAAGATTATTTATTTATTTATTTTTAGATTTTGTTACAATTCTGAACAAACTTGCTGTGTCGCCTGCCAATGTGTGAATAGTTTAGAGTGCACCACCTGCAGGATCATAGAGGAACTGCAACATTTTAACCAACTCAACCGGAGAACGTATATACAGTGGAACCTCGGCCCACAAACGCTCCAGAGTACAACCAAATCGGTTTACGTCCAAAAAATATTTGCCTAAAGCTTGTCTGAAACCTGCCATCCCAAGCTGTTGCTATCGGTTGAACAAAACCGCGAGTGCATCATGTAGCATCAGTACCATTAGTTCGTTTTGCGATCATAGATCACGCACATGATCAGATGATTTTGTGCAATTTGGAGTGACGTCCAAGCCTTTGCCAAGATGTATCATCCGAACAAAATTCTTTTTGGGCAACGCAGAAGAAACAAATGTCTCGGGATGGATTATTAGTGAAACCAGCTGCCACTTATCAAGAAACCAGAGGCCAAGAAGCAAAAAAAAGGGAGAAAACCCAGTGTTATAATGGAAGGGGACTCCGTACAGGTGTAGCTCAGTGGTTAAGGCATTGGACTACGGTTCGGAAGGTCCCAGGTTCAAACCCCACAACCACCAAGTTGCCACTGTTGGGCCCTTAAACAAGGCTCTTAACCCTCAACTGCTCAGACGTTATAAGGAGATAAAATGTGAGTGGCTCTGGATAAGGGCGTCTGCCAAATGCCGTAATGGAAATGAGTCTCCTCCCAATCACTAACCTCCTCTCCTCCATTCCTTCACGTCAAAGAAAGGTGCCTGAACGCTACTTGTACAAGTAGAAATGTAATGTACTCTATTATTATTGTATAATTAAGTCTTTTTCATACTTTGTGATAGAAACAAAATGCACCAACAGTTAAATATAGTTAGACAGAGTCATAGAGAGAAGAGATATTTACAGTGGAGGAAACTGGATCGGTTATGTGAATCGAGGTTCCACTGTAAATTAGAAATCATTAAAAAAAAAATCTATTTTGCAGTCAATGTGGCGATACATATGAGAATCATGATATTTATCCCATATGGATTTGTGCAGTGCATGAACACTAGCGATGTGAGAGAAATATCTACAGTGCGAGGTGAGTGAAAATAACCAGGTCTTACCCAGTAAATTGTTTTTGGCAGTCTCTCTCCATCGGTCATTCGCAAGCACTGAATCCCACGCAGTGGAAGAAAAACAGATAAAACATTCAAAAATGTTTTTTAAAAAAGTGGAATAAATTCTGCTTTTCCCAACTCAAGAATAACAAACCGAGTAAACTATACGTGTGAACATTTAGGAAACAAACAAAGCTCGAGAAAATGTTCCAATACTCTAAATCACATTACATTATGTACGGTACAAATACACTGAACCATGTCTGTTCGGTGCCATCAGGTGTTTTGTGCACTATAATAATGTTCGGCTGTTGTCCGAATACTTGCGGCCACCTCTGTGCATGGATAAATGAATGACACGACAATGTCGTAGCTTTATTTAGGGCAAACATTCCACCTGCTAGGGATAGGGGTAGGATTTCCATCCCTCGTCTATTCCGCTTATCCTGTTTATGGTGCGGTCATGAGAGAGGCGTTCAAGTCAAAGTGGGACTTTTGATGGTGTAAAATAACAGAACATTAGAGTAAAAACTCCCTGTATTTCTCTATATAATCCCCTGCTACATTTATCCCAGTGTTTCAGATACCATCAAGGTAGAAGGTTTTCTCGGTACGCCAGAGCCATGATCACACCGCCTGCTTCATGTCTGAAACGCCGGCCTCCCAGGAACTCCTTTAATGAATGATTAATCGCCGGATGTGGCGATAACTCCTGTAATGTGTAAAGTGGTGTTTGTGAATGACTGTTCGATAAGTTATCCGATAAGTTATCCATTGATTTCCAAGTATCAGGGATTTCACTCGCTGAATGTTCACAGGGACCGGAAAGCAATCCGGTCATTCACAGGCGTACGGCCTTCTTTAAGACGTTTGCTCTATTCCAATGTTTTACTACGGTGGAGAATCTCATCATCGTACCGTGCTTGAAGTCTGTAAATGTTGATCGGTTTTACGCCAGAAATGTCATCTCAAAAGTCCCGGTTTGACTTGAATGCCCCACATTTTTAATAATCAGTAACTCAAGGATGGTGGCCATTAACCTTGAGACTTGCTTTCGCTAGCTTTGACTTTCAGCTGGTGCAACCACATGCAGGTGTTTATTGTATAAATGAAGAGAAGTGCTTTCAGGTCTTTTGTAAAAGTTGACCTTTAACGTGCTGTGATTTATTTCCCTCCCCAATAATAGCTCGTGTCGCGATACACTGCATGCGTCCCCATCAGGTAGGAACGGCTCCCTCGTTCGGCTCCGATTTCTCACCTCTGACGTCACAATTAGTCCGAGTCGTGTCTGTATACTGTACATAATCTTGTGTTTGTAACAAAAAAAGTAACTGTTTTGCACTGACTGTAGCAATACTTCAGAAGAGCGGACGAGGACGTCCCTGTGTGTTTCAGACTTTTATTCTTAGCGTCAATTAGAGCCACAGAGATTCCACTAGTAGCATTTCCTGCACAAAAACAGGCTCATTATGTCTTTTTGTTGTTTTTTTTTCTTTTTGTTCACAGCTTTGAAACAGATTTTTAGAAACAGTGACGTGAACTCTTTGGATTTTTAGCATTTCTAGAATAGCACTGTTACTATTTAAGTTTTTGCAGTGAGCGTCACGGTGTTTGAGAAGTTTGTACGGGTTTTGTTATCCTGGTTGTGTACGTTTAGGGTACGATCAATGTTTATATTACTGAGATCTTTAAAAAAAATATATATATAAGTGTGTACAGCATTATTAGTATTAAAAGTACAAAAAGTCTTCTTTATCGTGGCTCAATGTTTACTAAAAATTATATAAAAAAACAATTGACATAGTTTTATAAAGAGCAGATGTTCAGAATCCTAGATTTGTGATGTTTTTAATATTTATATCAAAAAATAAGACTGAAGAGAAAAAAAAAACTGAAGTATGTTGATATAGTGTGACTTATGTTTTAGGGCATGTTTTAAAAACCTGTGTTCGATGGACTGCATCCTTCCAAATATCTTACAGTAGACTATGAGTTGTTAATTAGTCAGATTATTGATTATCCCCCGATTTGTCAGAATATTTTCCTCAAGAATTCGATGTCTTAGTTGATGTATATATTTATTTACAAATTATTTGTCTTGTTTCTTGATTGTACTTTAAAAGAAAAACACACACACACCCTAATATATATATATAAATATATCCTACATTACTCATGTTACTGAACATTATTTCTCCACTGTATTGTCACTTCAATCCTCACACAAGAGGACTGTAACGGTTTATTTTAAGCACACTACTACTTAGAAAAGGTTTTTTTTTTCCCCCTTTCCTTTTTGTTCACTCCAAATCGTGTGTTGAATTCTTGTGCTCATCTGTAAGGAATTCCTCATCGTCACCAGCTTTAATGAAGGATTTAAACTTTCTCCGAAACACTTTCAAATTCCACTCATGACACCACAGAAGAAAGGGAACTGTATCATTTAGACTTAAATAAAGTAACTATTAGAAACCTTTGTATGTTGTTGAGTGCAATAAACAGACCAATGTGCAATAAGATTAGTAGCGCTTGTATATTTCTGTCCAGGATTTAGCACTGCTGTAAATGATTTTTGTGGTTTTGAGATGCACAACATTCAGTGAGCTAACTTTCTGCAGCTCACTAGCTCCCTCTGCTGTTCACTCTCGTGTAACACCACAATCACTCAAAGACGTACGTTTCAAGGCAAAAGTTAAGTCTTCACTACGGTGGCCCTGAAGTGCAAAACAAAATATCAAAACCCAAAACAAAATAGGTCCGTGTACTTTTTGGTATTTGTGGTTTCTTTTTATAAACAAAAATTAAAAAATGAAAATGAGTTATATTTGTTTATTTTAAAATGTCAGACACCTTTTTAAAATTAGACTTGATTTTCTTTTATCGTTTATACTTTGAATAAAGAAAGTTCTACGGCTTAGAAACGAAAAAAAATAGCTGCATTTTCGTTCTCTAAAACCGGAAGTATCTCTTCTTCTGTTGTTGATCAGGAAAATGTTTCCCCCTCCCTACTGGCTGTGAAAGTATCAGGGATGTCTGAAATTGCCTCAGAGACATGTGTACATGGGGCACAGGTAACACAATGCACAAAATGTTTTTTAAAACACTGTCTTTCAAGTGAAGTATGGGAAACATATTTTCCTGATCATCAGGAAAATCTGTTTCCCCCTCCCTACTGGCTGTGGAAGTATCAGGGATGTCACAGTGAGATGTTTTTATTTTTATTTATTTTTTAAACACTATTTTTAACAAGAGACTCCTGGAAATCAATTTACCCAGTTAACATTTGTAATAAACTTCAAGTTTCCATACTTTGTAAAATTAAAGAAAAATGACCAATTCAGATACATTTAATGTAAAAGTGCTATTATAATATGTGCGATAAATAGATAGATTTTTTTTTAAGTACCGTGGTTATCACGAGTAGACACTCTCTACCCTTGAGTTACATGCTATAATAAATTACAAGGTATAACCTTAAATATATTTAGAATAAATCAGTATCACATCTATCACACAGCTAATGTACGTGAAATAAAAGTAGTCGCGATGTCAGTACTTGCCCAGCAAACCAGTCTTTTTTCAGCGGCTTAAAACGTCTGAATTATCTTCAAATATACACAAAAAGCGAAGAGACACTATTTTGCATAGGTTATTTGTTTAATTCACAAAGATCGTAAAAACACTAAAACTAGAGGAAAAACTGTTAAAATCCTCGTTCGCGAGTGACGTCATGATTTGAATCTGCGCGCGACCGGGGAAACATAGGGAAACTGAATTTCCCGGAACACCGGCCGGACTGGCGTTAGCTGCAGGAGCCTGCAGGGGAGGTGCCGGGTGATGGACACCTCGCTCTAACAACTTCCGGCTTCTTACTAATTAAATAACGATTCGTTTCTGGTTTTTGTTTTCTTGCATTATTCCTTTCTGATGCACAAAAGGAAAAATAACCGTTTTCATTTTCCATTATTGTTTTATTTTAATTTACAAAAAATGAAAATGAGAGTTATTTGTTTTTATTTTAAAATGTCAGACACCTTTTTAAAATATACACGGACCAAAAATAAAATGTTTTGTTTTTGTTATTTTGTTTTCAGATTTATTAATTTGGTTTTGAATTTGTTATTGTTTTCCGTTTTGTTATTTTGTATTGCACTTCTCGGCCAGTCAGATACAAACCGGAAAAGGTAGGTATAGTTTGCGAATGAAATGCTTACCGCTGATTGGACGAGACATCTGGACATCTGTCACTAAGATTAAAGCAAGTGACCGTATACAGAATGGAAATTTAGTCAAGTGAGGTGGTCAATAGTAATGTACTGTAGTACTCCTACTACTGATGATGATCTTGGTGGGATAATGGTTATTTTAATAATAGTCAGGTCAGCCAAAGTAGCTGGATCTTAATGTATTTCTCAGCATACATACAAGCGCCATGAAGTCAGAGGCATTTGCTGTACTTTATATCTTTAAAACATTTTTGTCTCTGGATCCAGACTTTCGGTCCAGCCTGTAGACGAGGTATTTTAAACACATTCACTTTACAAACTAAAAAAAAAAAAAAAAAAAGACAGACGAGAACGGTGTTGTTGTTTTTTTAACTTAGGTTTGGTTTTATTTGAGGGTTAAAGTTAATCCCATGCTGTGTTTCAGTAAGAATACAGATGGTGCGTGTTGGCTCCGATCAGAATATCCAGTAGTACAAATCAGATTCAAGTTACACATACTGAACGTGTGAGGAGAAAACGACAAAGTTCGAGAGAGAGAGAGAGAGAGAGAAAATGGGAGCAGGAAAAAAGGGATATAGCTGAAGGGGGGGGGGGGGGGGAATAAAACTGAAACAATTTAGACAAAAAAAAAAAAAAAAAACTTTAAATCTGAGGAGTTCCCCTGGGTGTTTTTTTTTTTTTTAATGATTAAACAGAAGCATGTGTTCACATACAGTGCTGTAGCAACGTTCTGCATAGAGACCGGTGTGTGTTCGCGCGCGTGTGAAGCAACAGGAATAAAGGGACAGCAAAACACAACTGCTTTAAAATGGACACCTAAAAAAAATCTAATAGGGAATCCCTTTAAAACCAAGCAGAGGGGAGGAGGGGGACAAAAATAAAATAAAATGTAAAAAAAAAAAAAAAAAAATGCCCTTCGCAGGGTGTTGCATCTCCCAAAAAAGACGGCTAAGATTCAGCATCCCAGCTGCCATGACACACTCAGCAATGTGTACATGATTATAGAAGTAGTAAACTCTGCCAATCATGGAACAGAGGAAAACGACGCTGTACCGCTACCGCACGCTGAATTAAAAGCAAAGCGAGACATAAAATAAGCCGGTACGCAGACAACACTTGGAGAGTTTAATACAAATAAACCAGCAGGGGGGATTTTTCCACAATGCCTATTCGCTCAGGTCAATTCATGATTTGTGGATCTGATGGGGGGGGGGGGGGGGGAAGGGGGAAAACAAAAACACATTTAAAAATGCCCAGGGTGTAACCCAAGAAAGCAGGACAATAAACTGACATACAGGAGAGAAAGAGCGAATGCTGGAGGAGACAGGGTGACTTCGGAGCTCTTTCGCTGACACCATGGAGACCTGAGAGGGGCGGGACCAGATGCGAGAGAGAGAGAGAGAGAGAGAGAGAGACAGACAGACAGAGAGATAGAGTAGAGAAAAGAGCGTCCCACGTGGTGACGTCTCACTGGTTCTCATCTTCCACATCCTGCAGTGCTTCTTTACTCTGTTCTTCACCTGAAACAAGAGCAGATCAGATGTCAGAAGAGATGCCATTATATATACACACACAGACATCATTCTGGTATTTACAATCCCACAGTCTTCATAGAAACATTACATTTATAAGATGTAATGTGTCTAAATATTCATCGTTCACTTTATTAGGAACAGCTGCACGATCATGCAGTTATTTAATAAAAATAAATAGTGAGTGTTCCTATTAAAGTGTCAGTTAGTTATTAGATTCTTACATATATAAAAGCATTACCCGACCCCCCCACCACTACGGTGTAATACAGGGGTGATTACTAATCCGAACCCTGAATGTAACCACAACTCTTCGAGTGCTTCTCACAGAAGGAGGAGATCTCGGATGTCATATTAAGCCACTTAACAGGCAGGTAAATCTAAGGTTTCAGACTCCGATCTGATGGGTGGCAGTAATGCGCCTTTTGCCGGACGCCAACTGTCAAGCAAAACGATCACAGCCGGCAGTGACCCATAGACCCGGAAAAAACTTCAGAAATCAAGCTGTTTTTCTCCTGCTAGCTTATATTTTTAAGTTGCAACTACAATATTTTTATTTAAATACATTTTCCCCCCCAGCTCTTTCCTCTGTAGAAAACAAGAACTGCTTCCTGTATGGTTACGAAAGGGAGCTGTTAGCAATCTGTTGGCTATTAGGATCAGCTATTAGGGAGGTCGAAAAGGACGACAATTTTAATATGACCTTTTCAACTTGATCAGTAAATCCTTACCCCATTATATAGGCTAGTGATTGAAGAAAGGGACATCTTGCAAATTAAACAAATTTATTCATGAGTTAGACACATTTCAATAAAAACTTGACATTAAGTAGGTATCCGGGGTCCTTATGTTACCAGCATAACGCACGAAAGAAGCGTCGTCTGCACTGGTGATGTCACAGGATGTTTTGAATAGTGGAACATCAAGGGATCAAGTTCCTTTAACCGACATTCCCTACACAGGGAGCTCCCTTTAAAAGTACACTGTGGTAATGAACACAGCCCGGGTCAACGAATCCCTATAGTTGAATTGTACATGTTTATATTGTCTTTCCACTTTAAGGATAAAAGCATTATCAGCAACAGAAAACCTTAAAGCGGAAACAAAACGTAATTTTAACTAAAGTTGCTTAATGAAAGCCCCCCCCGGTCCGGTCCACCTGTCCGTCCCACCCATACTGGCTGCAAATTCTAGATCCATCTGTCTGATACTCCTGGTACTCTGCCAAAAGCACAGGTTCTCAGGGTCACTTGGCAAAAGAAACTAACAGCAAAAAATTGGATCGATGATTTGCTGCTGTACCTCATTGTGTCCTGTGAAGAAAGTGCTATAAAAACAGATGCACTACTGTGCACTGATTGTCCTAAAACACACACACAGGTGCTCCAAAGCAAGAGACCAAGTGTTTTTTGTTTTGTTAAGTGTCCATAAAGCTCACTCAGACACAAGGTGCTATGTTGTATGTGTACAAAAATATAAACTACACACGACCATGTTAGTTGAACTGTAAATTCATTTAGACACAGGAACACCACTGGGATTTCTCTGGTCGTTCGCTGCTTGGCGACGTTACCAAGGCTACAGCACGGCCGACGCGTGGTGAAGAATTAGCAAGGAGCAACACAAAGGCCCAGAAACAAAAGGGACAAGAACAGAAAATCGGTGACGTCATACAAGCTAAGCTAGCTAGAGCAAGACTTCAGACTCGTGCAAAAAGTTCAACTGTATAGTCTGATCTAATGTGAACAGGAGGAACAGGACAAAGATCTAAGGACAAATAAATCTTCACTTGGACACATACACACAGCAGGATGCAGTGAAGTTAGTGAGAAGCAGGGGAGCTGCAGGGGTGAGAAAGAAAAGGTGAGAAGAACAGAAGATAGATAACTTACAAAGAGGAGCTCTTAGTGGGAAATGAGAGGGGGGGGGGGGGGATGGGCGGTCCTTACGAATCTACGCCAGTGACACGGAGGAAAGAGCAAGAGGTTAGAGAAATGAGAATGTGTTAGAGAGAAGAGAACAGGAATGCAAAATAAAAGGGCAAAAAAAAAAAAAAAAAAGGGAAAAGAAATAGAAACAAACTGGCTAATTAGAACTGAAGACAAGACATGGCAGAGGGAAAAAAAAAAATTAAGCTGTAAACAAATATAAAGAAAAACTGATCGAAACGAGAGACATGGCAGAATGATAAAGATCAGAAAATGTATCTGCTGTAAGGCTGAGAAATCAGGGCCACGGAAGGAAGTGTCCAATGAACCACGTGTCCAATCAGAGCACAGCGGTCGACCCGAATAAACAGTTTACAAAGCCTCAGGGCCGCATGTGGTTCTTACCGTCTCCCTGCATGTCTGAAGTCCATAGTGTCAGGTTGTCGCGTAGCAGCTGCATGATAAGTGTCGAGTCCTTATAGCTCTCCTCGCTGAGCGTGTCCAGTTCTGCTATCGCATCATCAAACGCCGCCTTTGCCAACCTATTCAAGAACAAAGGGTCAAAGGTCAGACTCGATGGAGAGATGCTTCCCTTTAAAACTTCCTTCATAAGACTGCTCAAAAACTCACTTAAAACAAACACTTAAAAAAAAAAGGAACACTTCAAACACTATTGATTTTTTTAAATGTTCAAACAATATATTTTTCAAAAATCATTTAAAATTAACACATTTGAATTGCATATCCTCCCACAACACCAGATCTCTTCATAATCATTCATTACGAGTGGGAGAAATGCGTGTTTGTGTTTAAAGAAATGTAGATGCTTCGCACAGTTGGTCAATAAAGCTGATTTTTTTTTTTAAACCACTTCACAGATTTCATGTTCAATTGTAATCATCTTCATAAAGATGATATTTAGTATTTTATCAAAATCACACAAATTATATCTTTGATTTTCATAATTAGTCAATGCAAATGACAGTCAGTATAATTTTCAAGTCATCAACCATTAGGGTATAATTAAAATTTTATTGAACAAACCGCCTAATATTTATTTTAAAAAAAATAAATTAAAAAAATTAAAAAACTGAAAACGCACCGTTTCATACGCACTGGGTCTATAATGTACAGGATGCTTTGTAAACTGTAGGGATGAGAATCACCATGAACCACCCTATACTATATCACAACACCTAGGTGCCGATTTCATTGGACACATTCCAAAATTATATACATCTTAGAAATTTTAACAAACTTGCCAAATAACTTGCACACTGTCAGTGTGTGAATAGTTTAGTGCGTCTAAAACCTGTCGGATTATAGGGGAACTGCAACATTACCACCTCAAATGCAAACAAATATATTAATATGCATTTAAAATAAATAAATAAATAAATAAATAAATAAAACTATACATCTTTCTATTTTTAAGTCAATGTGACAAAACATGAATTGTTACACAAAAGAATTACTAAAAAAAATTACAAAACACCCCCCCCCCCCCCCCCCACTAAACTCATGCTAGGGGGCACTGCCTTTTCTGGCATTGGAAGAAAGTTGTAAAGCAATTTAAGGAATAAAACAAAAAGATGCACTAATTATTTTTAGTGCGATATAAGATTTTACCCAAAATGTGGTAAAGCCTGTTGCCGTTTAGATTTAATTAGAACGTAATTAGCAAAAATACACCATATTCATAATGATAATAATAAAGACAGTTATCCAGATATAAATCAGACCTAACAGACGATCAGATGGTGATAAATTAGCGAGCTGCGGTAAAGCTTTCCCATCAGATGCGGAGCTGATGACTCACAAAAGACATGAAGGGCTGGTTTGATGTTGTTTTAACACCTCACCCAGTAAACATCAGCCTTTTCTAACGCAGCTTACTATTACGCTCAACCTGGAGGTGGCTGATGAACGATGAAATGCGGCACGATCAGAAAGAAGACTCCATCACCAGGACTGCTTTTGTGTGTGTGCTCTTCATGAATACATATGCACTTATAAGGAATAGAGAAAGCTACAAATTAGTTAAACTGGAGTCAAGACATTTTGCACTGGGATTGGGAACCGGTGTCATTCAAATTTAAACGTTCACTCCAGAGGAAAGATCTGGTTAGAGGATAGGAACGCTGTTAGGAACTGGGATGAATTTAAAGCATATGTCAATGTCTCTGCCACGTTCTTTTAAAAATAAAGAAATTAGCTGGAAATAATTTCTCAAAATCAAATCTGTTACAACATGAAGATGCAGATAAGAACCGGTAGGCATTTTTGATTTATATACACGCAGATACAAGCAGGGAGTCGTAATGAAGGTAAACGTGTTGTCTAAAATCACTTTGTTTTCGGGCAACTTCAATACAACAAGCAACACACGGAACAGCAACCGCTTCCCGTGATTACATTCAACACTTCGTTTCTCTCATGGTGGCGCTCAACTGAAATGCCTGATGGGTCGCTGCGCTTGACTCACCCGAGGCTGACTCACGTGTGTTTGTCTTTGAACCATAAATAAACCTAGTGGCCCTTCTACCTCTTGGTTTCATTTCAAAGGAAACAGCTTGAGAAGTAGAGGATATTATATGCCACACTTACTGGTCATTAATTCACGTAAAACTATACCGCAATACACGTTATAGGTAAATAATTACTGATTAAGGCCGCAACATAACACGATCAGATCAGAAAATATAACAAATCTGATCCGATACTGAGAATGTGCTTTCACACCTTTATTTGCATCAAGGAAGCGAGTGCAGCGAGACGACCCTAAATCAACCTGACTGCAGGAAATGAACCAAACAAACCTGTTATTTTTGGGTTGCAACATTTTTTTTGTTTTGTTTTTTTATTTTGTAGATGCAAGCTGCTGAACTAAGCTTCAAGGTGCAAACCGGGCCAAAGAGCAGAGCTAGAGAGCTGCAGAAAGACTTGAGCAAGCAAATTTTCAAAGTTGCAATTCCTTCATACCTCGACGTTTGTATTATCAATTAATTTATTGATCTACAGCTCTGGGCTCTTTGTGAGTTCTCAAGTGATTTCGATGTGCATTTTTATTTATGATAAATGTTTGTATCCCTCAGGAAACAGATTTTTAAAATTGTCACGTTAAGATCAAGCCGGAAACAGATCAGTTTCACTGGAGCTAATAGACAAGTGTGAAAATGCCCTCAGGCATGATAAGATTAAGATTCAATTATTTGTCACATGTACATTATAGCGCAGTGAAACTATTTTTGCATATCCGAGTGAGGAAGCTAGAGTTCTGATACATCTGCTTTTAAAACTGTATTTAATAAATCTGTATTTAATAAATTTTATTACATACTTAATAAAATAAAATCTATTATTCCTTCAATGAAATGAGGGGGGGCGGGACGGACATGTTTCTTTACTGTGCATTTAACAATAAAACTTGACAACTTTCTATCCTGGCTCCTATTTGGTGGAATGAATTTCCTCTAGGTGTCCATACAGCCGAGTCACTGGAGTTTTTTTTTTTTTTTTAAGCAACACCAAAAGACTGTTTCTTAGGTATGTGGGTTAACCACACCCTCTCACACCAAAAATAAATCCTTCTGAACATTGTTTGACTGCTGGTACTTCTAGTTAGTAACTTCATAAACAAGTGTAGGGATATATTTAATGATGGAAACTAGGGCTGCAACAACTAATCGATAAAATCGATAATTATCGATAACGAAATTCGTCGTCAACGAATGCCGTTATCGATTAGTTGAGCTGCGCACGTTACTGAGGAGCGCGACCACAAGATGCACAAATACACAAAGATACACACAACCGCATGCGCAATGACTGTTACAGAAGCGTCTGCAGGAAAAAGCGCGCGCCCCAAGTCCTCCAAGGTATGGGAGCAATTCACAATAAACGCCTCTAAAAATACGGTATCTGCGCGCTGTGTAAGAACGAGCTTTCATGGCATGGCAGTACCACAGCCATGCACGAACACTTAAAAAGAAAACATGTTGGGGTTACGGATGGCGAAACATCAGCAGAGTAAGTAACTCTCTTCATCGTGTAAAATTTGTATAGTTTACGTGCTTTTGTTTAAACTGTTTGCTAACTTCGGGACAGTCGCGCTAGATCTGTTCACTTGCTACT
>JAQQZT010000017.1:6577585-6590832 GCA_030068275.1 Clarias platycephalus
TTCAGCGAATGCAAATAACAGTACATTTGTGACTATTAGTGTGACTATATGTCAGTGTATTTTTTTTATACATAAAATATCTGGTGTATATATATATATATAGATATATATATATGTGTGTGTGTGTATATGTGTATGACATATATGCAAATACAAATGTTATGGTTTTATATATAATTAAAAGCAAAACATAAAATTAAAGAAGCATTGAGCTTTTATCCGATTAATCAAAAAAATAATCGCCCAACTAATCGATTATCAAAATAATCGTTAGTTGCCTAATGGAAACTTCAAAGCACAGTAAGTCAAAAGTTACAAAAGTAAGTCGCTCTAGATAAGAGTGACTGTGTTTACACTTTTCTGTGTTCTCCCATTTGGCAGTCCTCCGCTATCAAAAAATAAGCAGTCAAGAGTAGGGTTGGGTACTGAAAACCGGTGCCAATACGGCACCGGTACCTATATAACCGGTATGTACCGGACCGAAACAGAACGCGAATTTCGGTACCTCATTTCGGTGCCGCTTAAATGCCTGAACGACACAAAATAAATTATTCCCTTAATTAGAAAAATCTTGAGAACTTCGGAAAGCTTTGATAATACAAATCCAAAACATACGTTACACTTGTTCTGAGGGCAGCAGGTGGTCTACCGATATTTTAGCTTGCTAAATTAAACAACTTTCGTTAAAATGCCTAAAACTAAACGGGCGAAAGTGTGGCTATATTTCACAAGAAAGGATTCCGACAGCAAATGTTTTACAGCAGTTGCGTGTAAAAGGGGAAACACGTCAAATCTAATGAAACATTTGAGGGCAAACGGAATAAACTTAAAAGCAGAGAGATGCACTGTGTTTGACAGGTTGCGGACAACAGCTGGCACTATCTGGCACCAGCCCCAGTCATACCAACCGTAGCAAAAAGGAGTTCACCGATTATGACGACAGCAGCCTTTCCGCAGGTTAGTAGTAGGCTAATGTAAATGCAAATCTTGCACTCATGCTAATAAATGGTCAAACGATTTGTAAAATACTAATGTAACATGGATTCTGTTTATAATTATGGCTTTCCAGATAGTACTAGTAGTACTACAACAGAGACCTCATTTACCATTGTAAAGAAAGCTAATTTGACTAAGGAGAATTTTTGTACATTTTTTGTTCAATAAAAATTTATTATTGAGTCATCCACCATCATTTTGTGGCTTTTGTAAAGTATCGGTTCAGGCACCGTTACCGTTTTTAAAAGTATCGATTTGGCACCGGTATCGGGGGGGGGGGGGGGGGGGATAAAATTAAAAAAATTTAATAAAAAAAATTAAAAAAAAAAAAAAAACACGATACCCAACCCTAGTCAAGAGACCCATATTTGGGGAATTCGCAAAGATCAGAGCAGCCAAGTGTGATGGCCTTGATCGCGACAAGTCATTCTGGTAAGTGTAGTAGATTTTTGCATTGAATCTGTGCATCCTGTTACCTGCGTTACTCGTTTGGGTTTGTACTGATCAACTCCTAAATAAATTCCGCCCTTGATATTGGAATATCACCCAGTGAATACATCACTGAACCAATAAGCAGCATGCTTGAAAATAAGCTGATGATCGAGATTGGATCCCAGAAGTTGTGTCTGGAGCTGACCTGCAGGCGCGGTCTGGAGAATTGAGGATCTCGTAGTAGAAGACAGAGAAGTTGAGTGCCAGCCCCAGGCGGATGGGGTGTGTCGGCGGCAGCTCGATCATGGCGATGTCGCTGGCTGCTTTGTACGCTACCAAGCTGTTCTCGGCTGCTTCCTTCCTGTCGTTGCCTGTAGCGAACTCTGCCAAGTACCTGTGGTAGTCACCCTTCCTGTACAGACAAACACCATGATCTTGAAGCTTAATTGTGTTCAAGTTGGGGGGGGAGGGGGGGGAAGAATCTATTTTCACATGATCAACAATACTACAAATGAAGATAATCAAGATTATACAAAAAGATTGCGGTAAAAAAAAAAAATAAATAAATGTTTCCTCTATTGAGCTGCATTTCCAGGACTTTACTGCAGCTGCCAGTTATTGTCTGGCTTTAGTTTTATCTTCAGTAAGTTTTATCTTCAGTAAGTGATGGAAGTTTCCTTAAGAACATTTTGTGTCTCTTGCGTCATTATCCGCCTGTACTGTTTGTCATAGGTTTAGACATTTTTGACTGATTCTGACCAAATCAATAAATAAATAAAGCTCTTTACACTTCAGAATTCATTCTGCTACTTCTAACAAACTTTTTTGTCTTTATTTGGGATGAAATAAGCACATGGGCAACAATAGAGCATCAAAATGTTTTTTTTTGGTGGTCAAATGTCCAATTTTGAGCCTATAACAAAAATAAAGGGACTTTTAAAAAAGTTAAAAACAGTACATTTGTGTTAAAAATTCTTGTTTTCTTTATTTCAATCCATGGTGGTGTTTCTGAACACAAACACTGCTCTACACACTGCTTAATAAATAGTGTGAAAAGGTCATACAAAAAAAATAATAAAACATGAAAATTCAGTAAAGATACAAGGACTATACAATGTCTCATAAATAAATAAACTTGATGCACCGATTAGACAGCCCATGACCAGAATCAGCCAGTTTTCAGTTTGATCGTCCATGACTGGTGATCAGCTGATCTGCCTCGGACAAAATACATTTTGTGGCAATCACAAATCATGACCAAAAAAATAAAGTCATTCCTGGGAGCACAAATTCAAATCCTGTTACAGCCATCTGTAAGTGGGAGCTCTTAGTGGGGACGGGTGCCATCGCAATTGTAGCAACATTAGCCAATCAGGTGCTTCGCAATTTACAGTGGAACCTTGTAACTTGGTCTGCAAGTGTTTTGCAAGACGAACTAAATTTAATAAATATGAACTTGTTAAACGAGCATGGTCTTGATAGTCGAGTACTGTAGTACACATGCTATTTGCTTGCAGAGTGTCACGTGATTATAACTGAGCCAATGGTTCTTCTCTCTGTGGGATTGTGGGTAATCGGCTCTCATGCTCAGTCTCGGTGTGTGTGCGTCACTCATATAATCAACAGTTGTGTACTTTTTATTATGACATTGTGACCACGTAAAGCTTTTTTTTTGTGTGCGTGTCCCCAAATGTAGTAACTGTTCTACAACAACGGCCTCCGTGAAGGGGGGGGGGGCGGGTGATTACAGCTGTAGTGAGATTATTCTATTCAGGAGCTCAGATATTTAAAAAGTAATAAAGTTATCAGCCATAAAATTGCAAATGGTGCATCTTCAAAAAAATAAATAAATAAAATAAAAAACATTGGCTTCCAATTGGTGTATTTGTCATGTGAATGTGGACGTACATTTTGTAATAGAAAACCTTTGACTCGCCCGTGTTGGCTGCAGGAATGAGGTGTTTGTCCAGTACATCCAGAATGTCGTTGCAGATAGATTTGAGCTCGTTCTCAACCTATAAAGGAAGCACATTTTTTTTAATCAAGAGGAGATAAGAACCCAACACTAGGGGTGCACGAAAGATCAATCACGAGCATTTAAAACACACAGGCGATTAGAATTAACAAGAGGATATACACAATTTGCTTACTATCAGATTAGGCTAATGTTATCAACATTAAAAGTTCATGCAGGCTGGAAACAACCAAGTGAAATGTCGGTCCTGCACAAGGAACATCTGGTCTCTATGAGCTTACAGGAAAAATAAGAATCAACAACCCAAGGGTGCTTTCACACTTGTGTTTGTCACACCAGCTGGAGTGATTTTGGGGCTATAATGTAGAAGGAAAGAAGGAGGAAGGGAGGAAAGATGAGGAACCCCCCCCCCTTTTTTTAAATCAAATATCAGCTCATATGACAGTAAACCATAACATTTCCAGTGATATACCTGCCAGCTAACAATAGTTTAATTAAATAAATAATAAATAGATTTGTGTCACAGTAGCGTTTGAGCTTCTTGTGTGATTATGTGTCACAGGTCATAGTTACCCAAATTACCCAAATAATTTTAAACGTGTGAATCTAGATTAAATTGAAAACGGATCAATTGGTTTAATAGAAATTATTATTTTTTTTTTTTTTTAAACCAGCCACAAAACCATGTGGGGAGGAAGCAGACTAGTGTGAAAGCATCATAAATAAAACTTCTACTGTTTTATTTATGATGCTTTTATTTATGATAAACTGTATTTTCAAAAATCTAATCCCCCGTTCGACAATGACACACTCTCACCGTTTGCCTGTACTCGCGGATCATTTTGAGTTTGTCTTCTCCGCCTTTGCTCTCCTCCTTCTGCTCGATGCTGCTGATTATCCTCCACGAAGCTCTCCGTGCACCGATTACATTCTTATACGCCACAGACAGCAGGTTCCTCTCCTCCACCGTTAGTTCCACATCCTTCCCTGCAACGCTCTTCATAGACTCCACCATTTCTACGATCCAAACAAACATCATGATACGTGAATAAAAGATCATCGGATACACGCGGACGGCCTGTGAAACTCGTCAGTCGTTATTTTACTTCATTACACCTGATGTAAGCACGTCTGTCGTGACTGAGAAGAGGAAAATTTTATTACAGTGGAAAAATATACTAGAGTACACAACACCATGATTAGTAAACACTGAATACCTGATTTAGGCGTGCTGGGAACGGGGACAGGACCGGAAAAAAAAAAAAGAAAGTGAAATGTCTGAAACTGTCCATCTATCACCTTTTGTCTGTGTGGGTTATCGAGGCAAACTGTAAACCTAGGTTACATTTCCAAAAAAGCAGAAAAGAAAATTTTAAATCATGTATGATGATAAATTTAGCAAAGTTTACAAGATGTGTGTCTCTCTCTTTCACACACTTTTTTTTTTTACAGCAATGTTCGTGTGTGTATTTGCCCCTACCTGATTTTTTATTTTTTTTTGCATACGTGTGTCGCACCTGGGTGTGGCATGTGAAATATAACCAAGCCTTCCAAAAAATGTGGTTAACCACAGTTTATTCTTGTCTTGAAAGGGGCAATTACTTTCACTTTTTTGGGGGGTCAGGTAGGTTTGGACAGCTTTCCCATCCCCCCCCCCCCCAAAAAAATAAAATCAACCGCGGGGGGGGGGGGGGGGTTATCTTTAATATTAAAATTATGTTTATGATCCGAATCATTTCAGTGTTACAAAAATAGATTTCTTACTTAAATCTAAAGCCTAGATCTGAAGGTATACAAGTTGTGGCAATTTCTAAACACGGTGACCTTTAACCTTTCCCACTGAGCACGTTGCCAGGCAACCATCAAGTTAAGGAGGGGGAGGCTCTTGGCCATTACAAATATCTTTTCTGCCCAAGAACAGGGATGACAGGTTAAAGAGCGTTCAAGGCCTCAGGCCATACAGCAAGTGTCAGCACTACACAATAAAAGCTGTTAGTTTAAAAACAAGGTCAGCTGAGACTGCATGTACTCCGCCAAAAGGCATGACTACATTCACTACTATAGTTCATGAGATCAGGTTGCCTTCTCAAAGATGTAATGGTACGTCTCAAGTCGGTACTGTGACTCAGCTTTCTGGAAACGACGGACTAAAATTAGCTCAAAGAAGAGTTAAATGTGGCCTTACTGCAGTGATTAAGGATTTTTTTTTTTTTCAAGATCAGACCAAAAAAAAGAAGAAGAAAAAAAAAAAAAAAGTCATTAACCTTTTGTTAATCATTACTGCCATCTTAACCATTTTCAATAATGAGATCACAGATTTCAAGTTTAATGCGCCATGAGCCTGGAATGATTGACAGCTACTCAGATTCTGTGATTGTAAACACAGTGCTTGACTAAAATAAGAGCACAAAGAAAACAACCCCTTAATCTGGAAAGCCGGGAATGCAAAACTTAAACCGTAAATATTTTTTAAACTACTGTGTGTGTGCATGGAGTTTACATCAAACTTCTTCCATTGCTCCATGCTCACATGCCCATTCGTAGGGGTTTTCGGTGAAGGACGAGGAACAGCAGTGACACTCTCACCAGTCTGCAGCTAAGCAGTAGCTTACACAGCAAGCTGCGACACCTTTCCATCACAGTCAGCATGAACTTTCACCAATTTTTGCTTCAGTGGCTCTTCTGTGGGAACCAACCAATGGGCTAGCCTTCTCTCCCTACTTGCATGACTGAGTCTTCGATCCCCCCCCCCCACCCACCCCAGGACCCTGGCTGAACCACACTTGTTTTGGAAATGCTCTGATCCAGTTCTCTGGAAAATCTGATGAATTCCCTTGTGAAACTCGCTCGTGTCCTTACACTTGCCTATTTTTACCCCAAAAACACTATCACATCTTGATCAGTGACAACACAATCGTTCCACACTCGGGAACCGTTCCAGAGTCCACATGAAGAGGTGATTTTGGGTACAGCACAGCATACTTGAGCATGCATCAAATCAGATATGAAGGCCAATCATACATGAGAACGGAAGTAGATCAGTTGCATCAGTCTCCTCCGAAATCTCATCCAAGTGCATACTGCCATCCGCTGTATCAAAGAGTGAAAATACCAACAATGTGGTTTAGTGTACCCGAGTACGGAGAACAATAATGTGATCAATGGTCAGTAGAGAAGTGTGGAGCAATCGTTCCTGAGCAAGGAACCAATCAATTTGAAATGCAAAACCTGAATCCCCTGAATAATTAAAACCCAAAAGCAAAAAAAAAAAATTTTATAGACTTGGCTCACTATAACCAAATTTACATCCTAGAGGAAATATATTTTGTCAATCTATTTGTATTATAAAAATAAATCAGCAAGTGGTGCCTTAAATGGAGGCTAAAACTTCAACAAAGACCTTGTCTAAGAAATTATAATGTATAAGCCACTGTTTTTGGACTTTTTCCTCTCCATCCATAGATCTTTATTAAAGAGATTATAAAGAGATGCCCTTTAACAGTGTCATTCCTCCCTCTTGCTAATGGAGAGGCTGGAGAACTGCCAGCATGTTTTTGCGCAGAATGCAGAAAAAGGTCCATCATTATTCTATAACGTTCATCTAGCATTTACTTTTACCGGATTACATACGCAGGAGTAGAGCGCGCAAAAAAAAAAAAAAAAAAAAAAAAAAAAAGGACCCTCTGCTAGCTCTATGACATGCTCCAGTGCTCTGTATGCATGAGCTAACGGACGTTTCTAAAGGTGGTAGGCATGCACGATGCGAGCCCAAACACGCAGTGAGGAGCTGATTCATAACTCCGTCCCAGAGGAGCCGCCTATGTCAGACAGATGCACTTTGTGAAGATAAGCAGTGGAAGCAGGGGGATGATCTCATCGGAATGGGAATGTAGAGTAGCATAACGTAGTAGATCTCTGAGCCAAGCCGGATGCAGTTAGTTTTCCCAAGGAAAAAATAAATAAATGGCAATGTATATTAACTGTATGTTGCGTGCAGTCCACCAAAAAGAAAAAAAGAAAAGAAAAAAAAAAAGAAATAAAAACATTAAAGGGTCCATTGTAGTGCAATTTAATTTATCATCATTTCTGTGTTGAGGAAACACTGAAGAAGATTGTTAGCTTTTTATCATCAGGAAACTGCAGCTACTTTAACAGCCATGTGTGCGTTCCCTGCTTTGCCAAAGTTTATGCTGTAATACAGGTTAATGCTGCTGAGGCAGTTGTGCGACTGGTTGATGTTGCAAATCCACACCAGTTCAAACAAAGCTGAACACGACAGTTTTCTGTGTAAATGCCACTCACGCTTATGGGAAACATCTGAATCATGGCAAATGAGATCATGATTTCATTGATAAAAGATAGCAGAAACACTCGTATCAGTAACGGTGCTTCTTTAAGTCCAGCAGGCGGTTCTCCGGAGACGGAACGAACAAACTTTTGAACTTTAAAATGTGGATTTAGATGATGCGTTATTCGAGTAGAATGAGTTAAACACTGGACTGAATCTTTAAATCACATAATGAACTAAACTCCTTTATGCGTGTGCAAGGTAGTTTGACAGCCAAGGATGACGCAAGACTTGTTCCAGACTATAGAACGCATGGCATGGAACTGGGGAGGGCATAAGTATTACAGCACTGCACTGGAATTCTCACAGGTCAGGAGCTTCGACAGCATCCAAAGAACCGACGCTGACTTCCTAGAAACAAGAACAAAAGATGGAAAGAGGACAATATGTCAAGCAGGATTTTTTTTATGTCCCCTGGAAAGACGAGTAGAGGGGGAAGTAGACAGGGCGAAGCCTGCTCTCTTCTGAGCTTATGTAAGAGAAGGAGAACCCCCGCTCCGCATCCCTCTCCCCCTGAACTCTCCCTGCGTTCCTCCCCACCGCGAGCTCGGGGCTGGCTCAACTCCAGCTGTACCCGCTGCCTCCTGGGATCCTGTCGGCTGCGTAGAAAGTTCTGGAAGGTAGACTTCAATAATTTATCGACCTTCATCTAGGGTCTCTAAGAGTGCCATAACTTAAGTATACAACACAGCAGTGAAGCATCAATGCAATAAACCCCATTGAACTTAAAACAGGAATGTACCAAGCTAATTATTATTCGGTTCTGCTGATTTTTGCTGTTGGGCTTTCCTCCCCTTTTTAGCATAAAAATCAGCACATCAGATCATTCAATCCACAAGACCTGAAACAGGTTTTACTCCCAATGCCCTTGTTGCAACCCTCCCATTTTCTAACTTTGGAATGGCACTGTTTGCAGTGGCTGGGTTGTATTGGGGTGTAGGGTTAAGAGTCCCACCCAAGGATCCAACAGTGTCAAGGCTCTGGTTCTGCTAGGTCATCAGTCTGAGCCAATACTGCACGCACTCAGTGATAAATATACAAGCCAGTATATAAAGGATACACATTTTAAATGCTGCAAATCAGAACAAGCAAATGTAAGTACTTTTAATTTCTATTAAAGTGACTCCATATAATTAAAGTACACTAGGACACTAAGCAAACCAGAACCAATAAAAATTTTAACAAGTTCATAACTCAAGTGACTAAAAGCTTGTCGCGCAAATGACTCAAGTCAAATACAACTGTGCTAAAATAAAACGGCATAAAGCACTGAAAAAAGTGAAAGTTAAATACATGTGAGGATCGTGACTTATCGTTTAACGACTTAAAATACCTGGTAAATACCTCAGTACCTGCTGAACAGGTCGGACCATACACCGACCCCTAATAACTGGACCACACGAGTTTTACTTTACAGAAAGGCCATTTCTTAATCCTTCTTGGTTCTATGTCGAACACTGATCAGTGCGTGGTGGTAAAAATTTTTTTTTAATTTTAAATCATTAAAAAAAAAAAAACGAAACATGTACAAGCATGTATTCTCATCAGCAACCTGCTCTTAGTATATCCACGCTACAACCTCTAATCACACCACTTTCACTTGCCCTAGATATCTGAAAGTGACCCAACTTGCACCAACATGTTCAAGCCTGCGTACTGGATCAGTCCTTAATTTAGCACAGAATACTCCCTCTACGGTTATGCATCAGAATCCAGAACCACTGGTACTCTGGAGTACCTGAGAAAGCAGAAAAAGCTGATGAATAGTAGCCAACCAAAAACCCGTTATATAACCAACTAAGCTGCTTTTAATATAACAGCAGAATGAAGCAAGGGCGCCGATAATTTTAAGACCCAATATGAAGAATATGGCATGCAGACTAATAAATACAAACAAATGCAACATGCATATTAAAATAAAGCATACTTTCTTGCAGGGCACTATACTGCCTCAACAATGTGGTTACTTTATACACTAATGTTAACTATAACACTAGCATTTAGCATCACTTGATAACAGCTTGGGTAAGAAATGCCAAACCTAGCTCAATACTATTGATGCTTAATCATTTCTGAAAAACGTTTCAAAAGATTTTTTTTTTTTTTATTGTAAGAATGCTCCCTAAAGCTGGGGAGAAAAAAAAAGAAAGAAAAAGAATGTAAATAAAAAAATAATAAAATAAAATAAAACATCCAAGGTGTAAGGCTGCCCAAGAGAAAAGTCTTTCTAGCCAGAGTTTTTGTAAAATGCTGGCATCTGACGTGACCCGCAAACCATCTGATCTGGACTATTTTTAGCTCTGCGTGTACATCAAGATATTCTTACACCAGGACAAGAAACAATCTGTGAGGCGCCATTAAACACAGGAACAAAGAAGTTTAAACAATTGTGTTATGCCTACTACTATATTAGAAAAAAAAAACTGTCAAGAGTAACGCTCTCATGTGCCTTCCAACTTCATCAGCTGTTGCTGTGTAGGTCAGATTGGTGCATCCGAAGTCTAAACAGCAATCTGTGCTCAGGTACGATTGCCTTCCATATCTGTGCCCAGGGATGCTGTACCAGAGCGCGGAACAATTGTTTTCACCCATCAAAATTAATCAGACTTTGGGGTGAAATGTTCTCAGAAATGATCCCGGGGCACCTAATGTGAAAGCGCCCTTAGTGTTTGTCTACCCGGCTCTCTTACCTCCTTGTACGTACACTCTGTTCGTCATCTCATAGATCACTAATTTGTCAAGCCTATAGTGTGTTCGCTTTTAACGCCGCCACTGCATGGCCTTGATTCGTTTTCTGGAGTGCTGCCATTTTATTCATCTAATCTCATCACTGGATTGGTATCTATAAATCCATTAAATGTAGTTCCAATGCTTGCAGAAGGACAAAAAAAAAAAACTAACTTGTATAGAATCCTTGATCCACAGACCACAAATGCAGGTGGAAAATATTCAACATTCAACATATCTAACCTGACCTACTGCGGTCAATACCGCTCTCTCTGCTATTAATGGGTTTTGCACTTATATTTCAATCCTTTGAACAATGTGCTGTAAACAGTTGTCAAAACCACTCATATTGTAAATAAATGCAAATCCCAAAATTAAGAATGTAATTTGATCACTATTCCTGTAATTTCTAGTAGATGAAAACAATCGGTCAGACCACTCTTGCCCCCCCCCCATTGTGTCCACACTGTTTTTGCTTATATGAAATTAAATTCATAAATCAAACCAAATATTTAGATTAACACTGAAGTTACAACAAGACTGAGAATCATAACTGCAATACAGCAACAGTTTCAACACCAGATCCTGGCAAATAGACATAGTTGGACTGTCTGCACAATGGACTAGGAACTTCCAGACTAAACAATTCATACTATAGCTGCGTTGCATTTTGGAACTTTGGGGATAACACTTGCACCATATTCGACATTACTTTGTTGCTGGATTTCTCACAGCAAGTAAAAAAAAATTAAGTTCTTGGGCATTTGTTTTTATACAAAAAAAATGTATACTAACATTGATGTTTGCCAATTAAACACCATTGTTCAGTGGTGGTCAAAAGTATTACATCATATAACATGTATTACAGTTCTCAGTGTACAGATCAGCCGATTTGACTAATTGATTTGATTACTTTCAAAAGCTGGGGTGTCCATCTCTGCACAAGAATGGCCAAAACTTGTGAATTCTCAGATCAATTGTAAACTCCTGTGGCAAAATTCTAAACACAATTCCAGGAAGCAATCAATCAGGAATGGAATGAGCAAGTGACACCAGAGTACTGCACTTTTTTTGCTTTCCGCACTCTGGTAAGTTTGAGTATTTACACTTTTCCATACAGCAGGTGGTTTGTGAGGCGCCATTAGACACCAGAGAAGAAGAGAACGAGAAAGTTATCTTCGCTCTGCGCCTAATATTACTAATATTTCTGGGAAAAAATGTTAAGAGCAACACTCTTGCATGCCTTCCCACTTTATCAGTTATAGCTATGTATGTCAGAAAATGAGATTGGGATGTGCTGCACGCACAGATTTCAGGGAAGTGATCTACTCCTGTTCTCAGGTACAACTGTCTTCGATATCCGATTCGATCCGTGCCGACTCGGTTCCTGAGCGTGGAACGATTATGTTCTCACTGGTAAAAACGAACCAAGCGTCAAGCGTTCTCGGAAATGATGCAATGAAAACAATAGCAACATCTCGCAGGAATAACCCTAAAACTACAACAACCAAAAACCAGGATTACTAAGAACAGGACCATTTTTTTTACTTGTAAAAAGATAAACAAGTGTATTATGTTTAAGGGTGAATTATTTCCTTTAACTGTTTTAAATCCTGCTGCTTTTCATTCATTAGGCATTCCTATAAAGCAAACTGCACTGCTACAACACGGGAAAGCATTTCTCCGCAGTCTATTAAACATAAATCAGTCACAGCAGTGCTCTGGTTTGTAGCGCTAGTCCTGTTTTACCAGATTACATTCCAAGTCTTGTAAACGACATGTGCTGCCTGGGAACGCTCAGGTTAGGGGCATTGAGAGCAGCATTGATACGGCTAATAAAACAATGCAATTATTTATAACGCTAGTTGCTCAAAAAAAAAAAAGTTTGACGGCGTCATACAGCTTGGTCTAAATATCAAGCTAGGAACGCATGGTGTGAAATAAAATAAGCTAGCTGCTTACTGCAGCGTTACTCGAGTCCAGGCTAACGCTATTATAAATGAACAATGCTAATTTAGATCAATATAATACAGCTATAGTACAAACCAAGTCAGTCTCAATTGATTAAGTTATAAATGTGTACTTTAGTAAATATGGAATAAATCTCTATTGATTCATTTTAGAGTTCAAATCCATACGAAACGCTTAATGTTAATAAGGTGACTCGGGGATACAGTGCTAGCTTGCTAGCTAGCACGCCGTTAGCCTGGAAATAAAGCTTTCATCTGATCTAACCTAATCTCAGCGTGTCAAACCGACCACGGGCTATTACTTTCATTAATATCTAATCCTGTTTAATATTTGTAATTAAGTTTACAATTATAAAATATGTTATTGCAAAGAACATGACTGACTTTGGCTTGGTTTCAACGGAATAGGGCCTCGGCTGAGCTGTGCTCGCGCTACTCCCCCTCCTCCCATCACATCAATCATAACGGCTTAATAAAAGAGTCTCTCCTCCTCAATTGAAAACACAAAATTGCATTTTATGTGCGTAAATAATATTTCACAAAGTAGATTTAACTGCTCACACCAGGTTCGGGGTTCACTCAGACGTTAAAAGTGTTTTAAAACGACTTGGAGAGGGGGGCCTGGAAAGAAGCTAACATGCTAACAGGAGAAGGTGTGGAGTAAGGAGAGCGCGCAGACCTCACGCGACAAACAGCTGAAGACTCACCGTCGTATCTCTCCGCTTGCTCGGCAAGTTTCGCCTGGTACACAAAGTGCTCACGGTCCATGGTGCTCAGCGTTCGGGGCAGAGCGACGAAG